>APFE031756984.1:0-20578 GCA_000404065.3 Pinus taeda | reverse complement strand
ACTCCCACTGAGCAGCGACCTCAATCAACTGCAGACTACATAAGGACAAACTTAGAAGTCCTTGCCAAAGATATCCACCCTATGGACCAGATTGAGCTTCACAAGCAAACGGGTGAGATGGTCTATGCCTCCCTGGCAGACAAGACCTTGGTGAATTATAAGCTACAGAACAGTTTGAACAACACAGCAGCACAGCTTGAGTTGGAGAGGGCATCCTCTCAAGCCAAGGATAATAGAATCAAGGCGCTGGAGGACATTATCATTGAATTTGGGCATGATCCCAATGATGTTAAGGCCATTCAAGAGGTCCTTAAACTAAGGGATGCAGATGTAGCTGCAATCAAGAAAAGGATGAAAATTCCACCAACTATACATCCGCAAACAGATGAAGTAGCCCAACAAAGAAGAGATAAGGATATCACTGCACTGCTGATGACTCTGTATAAGGAACTGGTAGACACCCAGCAAAAGCTGCTGGACACAGAGAACACCCTAGAAGCAGTTATACAGAAGGGAGAACAAGGGCAATCTTCTCAACCACCCACAGAGAAAACAAACCAAGAAGAAACCCCTAAAGAGGATATCCCTCCACAGCAGGCAGCAAAGACAACTCCAACAGAAAAAGCTCCAGCTACAACAGAAGCAACTACAACAGAGCCAGCCACTACAGCGCCACCAACAGAGCAGGCCGAGAGCCTAGATATGCAGAAGTTAAGGCAGGAAATTCAAGTGCTGGAAGCTCAAATGACAGAGCTAAACAAAGCCAAGGAAAGCTTAGCAAAAATAGAGGAAAAATATGATAAGTCTAAGCAGAACGTGGCTAAGAGAGAGAGGGAAGCAAAAGCCCTGAAAAAGACTATTGTAGAGCTGGAAAAGCAGCTCAGTTTTGACAAAGTAACAGCAGAGATCAAGCAAGTGATATGGACTGCCATTGGACAAGCAATCACTAACCAGTGGGAGTACATTGATGCTATTTATGAGCAAATAGGACTCATTGGCAAGGCAAAGAAAGAGCTATACAGAGCAAGAAACGACCTAGGCAATATGGCAGACCTTGCCCCAAAGATGATAGAAGTCTTGAATTATAGGAATAGTTCTCAGCTGATCCAAATGGGAATCGCTAACAGAACTGAAACTATTTCCATAATTAAGAGGACCACAACGATGAAGAACCTAATTCAAACACTGGACAAAAGGGTACATGATATGCAAGCAGATATAACTAAGTTCCAGAATAGGTTCACAGCCCTGCAGGACAAAGGGCTTCCAAGCTTGGAGGAATCAGGAAAGCTTCTCTCTTATGAGAAGTACATTAAAAGATTAAGTACTTTTTCAGCCATGCAGATTGCTGAGGCTTCTGGGTCATCTACAACAGGCCCATTAACAGGACAAGCTCTTTTTAATAAATTAGATAATTTGTTTTTTATTAAAAATGAGGTAGCACATTTATTTGATAAGCCTCCTGATTTTTATAAGTACACAGAAGCTGATGAGACAGTAGGGTCAATTTTGAAGCACCAGCTTCCCCATCCAGATACGTGGCAGGACTTGGTAAAGCTACTTTTGAACCAAGGCTAAGGAAGAAAAAACTTTATTGCAGCAATACAGTCTATATTGCACCTACAGGTGGCCAAAGCTATTACAGCAAGCATAAAGACACTGAGCCAACTCAGCACAGATACTCGGCATCAGCAGCAACAGCAGCAAGTACAGGTGGCAGAGTCAAGAAAGATACAGAAAAATCAGAAGCAACAAAGCACTTCAATGCTTTATTTATGAAAAGCCGCCCAATTAACTCCGCAGCACTCAAAAGTCAAAAGGTTATTATATCAGGAGTTAATAGCTTTAAAAGAAACATTTACACTTGCAATAACTTCTCATTGACTTTCTCTGTACAAGTGTAAGAGATTTTTTCCTCTCAGATGACTCCATTCCTGAGATATTTTTGTATCAAAAACTCTATATATTCACCCTCGCGTTTGTTTAGAGGGGTTGGACTCCGGATGTAAGAAATTCTCCTGATATCTTCTCTGTATCTCTGATATTGTAAACTTTCAGACAGTCTAATACAAAGGCAGTGGGATTTCTACAAAGATGTTTGTCTATTGATCTCTTGGTGGTGTGTGGCTTAAAGCAGCAAGATTCCTCTGCATTACATGGTTCAAATAAGTTTTCTTCATGACTCTCTATTTCACCTGTGTTTCCTGTTATTTCATATGTATCTCATGTTTTCTATGCGTTTGAACTCTAGATAGTGAAGAAAAAGGATAGTGTCAGGACTTAGTCATTGACTACCCTGAGCTCAATCTGAACTGTCTTATATGTTTTCTTCTGATAAGGTGTTTTAAAGTGTAATTCTTAACTGCTACCTTTAATACCATATCATCACTGTGTATTGTTGTTTTAGGAATTCAAGTAATTGCTCCTAGATAACAAGCCTTTTCACAAACATACAGCTAGGTAACGAAAACTTAATTGCTCATTGCTAGATGTATTCACCTCATTCTCACTATTTATAGTTTGTTTCATGAAATGCACACAGGCCCTGTAGCTTTCCTCCTCACCGAAATCAAGATTTCAAGAGAAAACAGTCCTAGACCCCATTGCCCAATGGACTAGTCCTGCCTGCTGATATACTCTAAAGGAATCAGAAGCATCCTCCCAACCAAACAGATAAAAACAACCAAAAAACTCATCTCATAACTAGCCTAAGACCCTCACTGAAAGCAGTGACAAAACTAATAGAGAGAGCCCTCTCTGACTGCAGCTAGGCTAGAAGCTGTAGCCCAAAGATTGGTTAGTGGTTACCCCGGCCGTATTCTCTTAGGAGTCAAAGAGAACAACCTGGGTGTTAACAGGCTCTACATGTTGCAGATGCCATAACATCCTCTAAGCGCGTATTTGGGGCTCAAGAAACTGCAAAGTCTCATCATCCCAAGAGTAAGGTGGACCATGAGCTCCTGCTCCTCTTTCATGCCCATTTGAAGTTCAGCACTACCGAGGTTATGATCTGTGATGAGACCAAGGAGGTCGTTGAAGAGGTGAAATCGTCGGTGGCCCTTAAGGGCATCATAGTGATTCTCCAATTGGAGATATATGATGTTGATGCGACAGTTAAACTAGAAGTGGAGGCTGGGGCAACTGTTGCTAAAGAGGATGCAGAATGTCCTGGGGGCCAATGACATGGAAATACATTACATATTCCCATATTTAGAGCTGAGAGGACCACCATTGAAGATCTGAAGAAACCAGTCAGGGTTTTGATAGGCGGACCGGAAATGGTGGAAGGTTAGAAGGCCATCATGATGCTGGCACTATACACCAAGGACTCCGGTCAGGAATTGATACAGATATTTATCAGAACCATATCAGGAAGAAGGATATGCAAGGAAACATGGAAGGGGAGGCTGATAGAAGATATAAAATACGAAATAGAAGCAAATATAGGCATACCAAAAAACATGAAAAGCTTGATATATGTAGGACAAATCTTACAGGACCAATATATAGTGCAGGCCTATGGAATTGTGCCAGACTCAACCATCATCCTAAACACGAGGTCGAGAGGTGGAAGCTTTGGATCTAGCTCAAAGGGCACAGATTATTTCAAGGATGTTGTCAAAGGGAAGGGGGAATCCATCAACGAACTAGCACCTCAAGATCTACCTAGACCATATATTGTGGAACAAAAAGCGCAGACTCCAGTACTGACAATCACTCTTCCTGAGGTAAATAAATTTTATACTGATTTTTATACAAAGGCTGTCATATGTAGATTCAATGGTTTTTGGCCCAAAACAGATGCACTACAACAATGGATCTTCTCCACATGGACAACATACTGTGACATCTGTTTATGCTCCAAAGGTTTTTTTATTGTCAGATTCAACACGATCAAGGAAAGGTAATATGTGTTCCATGAAGGACCATGGTTCTGGGGCAATGTAGGACTCTTCACGACTCCCTAGTTCCCAAGTTTTGATGCCTCTACTATGGTGGTTTCAAAAATGTGGTATGGTTCAGGATACACAACCCGCCGCTTCAATTCTGGCTACCCAAAGTCTTCGAAGCAATGGGGAATGTGATAGGAAAATACCTCAAGCTAGAGGTGGAAAGATTTACAAGAGGCATACATACTTTTGCCAGAATTTGTGTAGTGGTAGACCATAGTCAAGGCTTACCTAATAGCATAATTCTTCTCCATAGCAACACATAGTGGAAACAACCACTCGATTATGAGAAGATGACATTCAGGTGTCATGGCTATCAACAAACAGGTCACCTTCTTAGTAATTTCCCACAAGCCAAAAAATACACCAGAAGAAACAAGAAACAATCACAAAAACCAAGAGGCTTACAACACACACTGAATCCATATGAAGTAGTAGAGGATGAAGAGGCAACTATCCCTCCACCAGATCTTGATATTGCCCCTATTGATGAGGAAGCTACAAAAACCATTCCCAAAGCGAACAATCAGACACACAAGGTTCCACAAACTAAGGAAGTTGTAGAACAGGATCTGATGGAATATTTATCGGAGAAGATACCAGACACAATGGACACCAGTGGAGCCAAAAGACATCATTCTTCAGATCACTCTGATTCAGATAATGACAATCCTCACCCTATGGAGGACACTTCTCTCGTACTTTTTTCGTCCTCATCGACTAAAGGGGAGTGGTGAAAGGTTGAGAAGAAAAAAGGGAGAAAAACATAATTTTCCCAAATGTACATTATTTTCTTTCGATTACTTTCTTTCTGGTTTTTCTTTTGACAGTAGTCTTTGATCTGCATTTTCATATGCGCCTCAACATCTTGCGCCAATCTACAAATGTAATTTGTTATTATTAATAAAATTATGATTTTTCTATATGGGAAAAAAAAATATTATTATATATAGTATATATTATAATATCTATAAATTCTAATTGTATAAAAAATATATAAACAAATGTATATACATTTAAATATAATTCTATAAAAATACACATTTTAAAGGTCAGATACAATCACTAAATCCCTTTTAAATAAAAAACACAAAAGAGACAATTTTTTTTTGTAAAAACTTAATAGATAACAGTGCAACCACCAATGGTACAATTAAAAAAATAAATAAGTTTAACTATTATATATATTATTATATATAATAATATATTATAGATTATATATATAATATATAAATATAATAAATAATATTATACATTACTATTTATTAAATTATAAAAGAAATTTAATTTAAATTTATAATTTTATAGTAAAAAAATACCATTTAAATGTCAGATACAATCACTAAATCCACTTTTAAATAAAAGAAACACAAAAATAACAATTTTTTTTGTAAAAACTTAATAGTACAGTGCTACACACCAATGGCTACAATTAAAAAAATAACATAAGTTTAACTAATAAAATCCCTAAATAGTCAACATTATTAAAGAAATATTAAGCACTATTGCAAGGTGTTTTCACTGGCAAGAACACCCACCTATTTGCAACAAACATGTCCGTTAGCACCTAAGATATATATGGTTGACTTCTAACAATAGACTATGAAAATTCTTTCGAAAACTATCCAGAAAGTGAAACTCTAGTTTTTATGATTCATGTCAACATCAAATCGGGAAGAGACCCATATTGCAATAGTTTCAAGAAACCAACAGTTTTTGGAAAACTTATTTTCTTGAATTAAGAAATGAAACTGTCGTATAAAACATTGTTTTCCTTCCATTTTTTTATACGGTTTTTTTTTCACAAATGAAGGCTTTTGTTCCATTTTTAGTAACAGAGCTTGAAATTGAGATTTAATGATGTGAAATGGAAAGAGAGAAAAAAATATTTTCGTGTTGCATTTAAAATGATGGAGGGCAGGGAGTTACCCTGAGAAGTCTGCTTTGTTGTTTCCATAGTTTTCCCATTGGGTTTTGCCGATTTTTGTAATTTTGAATTTTTCTCGCGTGGTATGATACCAAACTACTATAAGAGTCAAGCCTATATTTAATATAAATTTCATTTCCAATATAGTGATTGTGGGGCTATTTCATTTGAAGCTAAATTTTTGAAAAAACAAAATCCAAATAACTTAATTTCATGTGAAAAGGTTGGTAGATTGTTTGAAGCAATTGAATTCGAGGAAGGAATTAAGGGAGAGAAAGGGTACCTGTGCAAGTATTTTCTTGGGTTGTTGAAAGAGACCAAGGTTTCTGATCCTCTTATGGTACAAATTTGCCCAGCGAAAATAGATCCATGTTTTGTGAGCAAGCCATTGAAGAGATCCTCCTCAATATTATCCCTCAATGCATCCAAATTCAATGATGAAACAATAACTACTAGTGAATCACTGTGAAATTTCATGTGAAAATATAAAACAAATTTGCAAATCATTTTAAGAATGCAAATCAATCTAAAAGCCCTAAAAATTGATCCAGTGATCTGTTTCCTTATAGTCACACACCAGATTGTACCATGCCCATGCCCTTTCCTTTTTTTTGAACTACTTAGCATTCATTCGAATACACTAAGGCGGGGAGGAAAACTTGTTTTGGTCTTTCGTTCTTTTTTTCAAGTACTCAACATTGATTCAAATACACTAAGGCTCAAAAGAAAACACCGCATAATGGTCTTTCCTTTTTTTTCAACTACTAAACATTCAATCGAATACACTAAGGTGGGGAAGAAAACATGGCAGAATGGTCTTTCCTTTTTCTTCAACTACTCAAAATTCATTCGAATACACTAAGGCTAGAAAGAAAACGCCGCAGAAATTAAATTTTTAATTTGGATGATCGTTAATTTTTTTAACTATAATTTTTTTTATAAATTTAAAAACATTATATTTTATGAATATATCAAAATGTATGGAATGTATATTTTCTTATCTTATTGTATACTCATTTCAAAAAATTATATTTTTTATTTTTCAAAATTACAAAATAATTAACCATGTTGTAAGTTGTAATTTTAAACAAATTCATATTTGTTTATATAATTAAACAAAAAAAACTATAAATATTTTTTATTAATGTTTAATTATCTAATACTAATATTATGGGTTTCCATGTTATACAACAAATGAGATTTGGTTTTATAATTATTATGTCAAACTTTAAAGCTAAAAATTAACTTTTAACAATGCAATCTTTTATAACCAATTTGGATGTAGTTCATTGTTATGGCAGTAAAAAATGAATCTCATGAGTCAATTTAGTTGTAGTTCATTGTGATGGTAGTAAAAAATGAATCTCATGACCCTGGTCCCACCCACACATTAGTATAGTTCCACCCAAGGAACCATTGATCTTTCTCCATGAATCGGTAATATTGTACCAAGAAGCACCATAATGTATGGCATTTCTATTTCCCACAATTGAAAAAGCACCATAAATCCTTCGACATGAGCATTTTTCTTCCGTATTGTTGAACTAAACATGGCAAGACTTTCCTGTGGCAACAAGAATTTCCGAAACCCTCATCCCCACTATCACAATATATCTTAGAATTCGTCGTTCTGGAGTGTAATATCCCTAGTAAGCATATAGGAGTGTATGAGAACACAACCTCAAAGTGAATGGGAAGCCAAGGGGAAAGGTTTGTACATCTAAGATGGATACCTCGATTACATAGATGTGGTTTTCTAAGATTTTGAATTAATAAAATGTATATTTGAGGGGGAATTTAGCCATAAAAAAATGCTTGACTGAATTTTCATACACAAGGATTGATTCTACTTCGAATTTTGATACATTGTGTTTACTCACTTTAATGTCATTACATATAACTAATAATTTGCAAGTCCTTGTCTCATTTGATCTCATTTTATTTCAATTGTGAAGTGAATAAGCCTTGAACCCCAAATCCTCATAGCTAAGATTTACAAAGTATGCATTGCCTCATTTCCTCTCATTTTACTTCAGTTAAATGGAGAAACTATGCCTTAGCCCCAAACCCACACAACTAAGCTTTGCACACTACAGAATCCTCTCTCTCCCTGGTATTGCACTTGGTTTAGGTATACTTTTCTTAGAAGAGAAGCAATGTCTCACAAAATACCTTACATGTTAACTTATCATCTGATCCCATTACATTTTCCAAGCATTGAGGACATTAATAAAATTTCAAAATTCAATTTCACACTCATTTTATGTAATCATCATGTTCCACCAATTCCAGGTAAACTCTACAAATAAATGTAAGTAATTATTTTTCATTGGTTCTAAATTATCAAGTGAGAAAACTGCAGATGCATCTTTGTTTTTAAAGTACAATCATCCAAAAAATCTCATCAAAGACTAAAGATAGGTTAAAACCTTTATGGAGTGAAAAATATTGTTGGCATCCTCCAGAATAACACTACTTTCAGAAGTTGGGTTCAGATTTTACCACAAATGCAAGAACCAAAGTGAGAATCTTATTTTAAAGTTTTTATAACATGATATATTATAAAAAAAGATTGAAGAAGCACACAATAAAAAAGAGAAAAGTACTTGTTAGGCTATCTATGACATGAGTAAGAATTGATACCCACTTACTTTCAAAATCATCATGGACATTTAAATATTTAAAAAGAAATTGATTAGGCTACCTATGACTAGATAAGAGTCATTCCCCACCTTTCAAAACTATCATGTACATTTAAGCTATCATATTTTATCAACATCCTTTCTGTGATGCAACATGTTACAACTTTCCATTATATTTATGCATTATATGAGTTGATGTACTTGTAAGGTGCATAAACTCCAAAATAATTGTCCAAATACCCATGTTTCCACTAAATTAATTGTTTAAGTAAGAGACACATTTTATTGTAGTAAGCATGCATCGATCAAACACTGCTCTACTCATAGTTTACAAACCCAACCAATTTTTCATACACAAACACATTTAAGACTAATCCACAATAACAAACAATGTTAAAAACAATATTCTTCATCAAACATCTACCAATGCATAAACAATGAGGAGACAAGAGACACATAGAAAATGCAATCAACCAGGGCCAAAACCTCTCCAACATGAGAGGAAAACCCAAACGAGATCTTCTTCTTATATAGACTTCAATTGAAGAATACCAGGACCATGGCATAGACCCTTGACTCAATGACCTCTCCAAGACCAAGTCACAAGCCTCTTTGATTCAACTTCCTTATTTTTCCTTGAGTCAACGATGATCAGGCTTCTTCATTCAATAACTCAACTATCCTTCAAATTCCAGTTCCATGGATCAGATCTGTAGTTCTTGGCCCTCTTTCATAAACCCTAGAACATGTGGTTGAACAACCTTTTGAGCCTTGATCTTCTTTGCTTGGATGGTATGAGCTCTTATTATAATTTGGAGTGTAACCTTGCTTATCGTCTTCCTTGATTTGACTTCTTGGACTACAACAAGATCTTCAAACTTTTCTGTAGTAGATAGTTCTTCCTTCCTTCACACATGTGGATCTATTAGCCCTAAAACAGACCATAAACAACACCAAAATCTTCTCTCTTTGTTTCCTTCTCTTGGTTGGTTATCTTCGCACTTCTTATTACAGACTTACGTAACCAAATGTGCTTGTCCACAAATGGAGGATGAGCTTCCCTATATATAGTGTTTTTTCCATCAAAAACATGTGCTAGGAAGTGTTACAGAGTGCTAGCAGAACACGAGGGAGCAATAGGTGAAATAATGCATGCAAATGAATGATTAAGATTTTGTGACAGGAAGTGTTAGTGAGTTCCAAGTGTGTTAAGGAGAGAGTGATAAGGTATGCTAGGCAATATTAAGGCATATTAGAATCCAGGGAAACATGCCAAGATGTGTCAGGTGTTAGGGTGTGCCAATGCATGCCACGGAGTGTTATGGAGTGCCAGGGAAATATAAGGGAGCACTAGTTTCAAATGCATGGAAATGAATGACTAATAGTGTGTGACAAGGAGTGTCAATGAGTTCTAGGTGTGCTAAGGAGGGGATGACAAGGTATGTTAGGTGGTGCCAAGAAATTATAGAGTGTTAGAGCGACATGCTAGGGTATGCCAATGTGTGTCAGGGTGTGCTAATGTGTGTCAGGGTGTGCCAATGTGTGTCAGGGAGTGTTAGGGAGTGCGACATAAACACAAAGGAAAACTAGTTCAAAATGCATGGAAATGAACGAATAAGAGTGTATGATAGGGAGTGTCAGTGAATTCCAAGTGTGCTCAAGAGGGAGTGACAAAGTTATATGCTAGGTAGTTCCAAGCATGCAAGAGTGCCATGACACGTCAAGGAGTGGTACGGTATGGTAGGGAGTGCTAAAGCATGCCATGGCATGTAGGGAATGCCAACATGTGCCACATAGTGCCAAGGGATTGTTAGACATGCCAGGTGTTATGCCATGTCAATATGTAAACTATGTTGCTTAGTTGTTTTATGGCCATGGTTAGACGTGAGCCTTGACTTGGTAACTTCTTAAGTGAGATAAGCTAAGATTGGGCATGATTAGCCTAAGATGAGTTATAGGCCATTCTTAGGTGAACAAGGGATAGTATAGTTGTAGTTATTGTAACTTGGTCAAGATGTTGTAGTCGAGGTAGGACTTGTTCAGTTCCCAAGTCTTAAAACCAATAAGGGTAGTTATGAGGGCATGATAGCTAAGGAGTGTGAGGGAATGACAAGGAATGAAAAGGCATGATAACACATGCCAGAAAATGTCAATGCATGTCGAGGAGTGTTGGGGAGTGTGAGGGAATCACAAGGGAGAACTAGGTCAAAGTGCATGGAAACAAACGAATAGGAGTGTCTTCCAGGTTTCCCGAGTACGAAGTGTATTAGGATAATTTGATAATAGGACTTGCAATAGGTAAGCCTGTGATTACGATAAGGGGATGGAAAAACAAATTTTAGACAAAGGGAGACTTTTGTCTAGGGACAACACTATTTTTTCAATGACTTGGTTGGGTTCCAAAGTCACAAAAAAAGTCAAGCTATTTATGAGGGCATGACAACTAGGGAGTACCAAGGTGTGCAAGGAATGCCAAGAAGTGATAACACATGCTAGAAAGTTCCAAGGCATGTTAGTCATAGCAATACATGCCAAGTGCTAAGGCATGCCAAGAGGTGTCAAGTGCTAAGGTGTGGTGCCAACACATGCTAGGGAGTGCCAAGGAAACACAAGGGAGGACTAGTTTCAATTGCATGTAAATGACCGAATAAGAGTGTGTGATAGGGAGTGTTAGCAAGTTCTAGGTGGGCTAAGGAGGCATTGACAAGGTATGTTAGGTAGTGTCAAGGAAACACAAGGAAGGACTAGTTTCAATTGCATGGAAACGAATGAATAATAGTGTATGATAGGGAGTGTTAGCAAGTTCCGGGTGTGCTAAGGAGGCATCTCTGAGAAAATTTTGTGTTTTGGTGCAAACTTTCAATTTTTTGGCAATGTTTTGTCTAGCAGCACAACGATCTCACGCTTTGCTTCTTCCGTAGGGCTCCAAATGATGTAAAATCAACATTTTTGGAAAGCTTATGACCCTATCTCAAACCCCTTTTTCCCACTTTCCTGGTCTGGGGCTCAAGTTTTGAGAAATTTGCAAAAAAGAGGCCAAAAATCACTAATCTTCCCCTCTCTTTCCATTTCGTTGCGCACCTGGAGATACCTTGGGAGAATGGCCATATCTCAGCCAAAAATTGGTAATTTTGAGTGAAACAATACTCTAGAGACATCTACATTCTCCCAAATTTCCAGAAAAGGCTTCCAATCTAGATTTGGACTTCAGAGAGGCACTCAAAAATGGCCTCCAACAGCTCATCGTACACTTGGAAATTTATGAGATTTTTGTAAAATTCACCCTGTAATTTTTTGTAATTCCTATTTTGACTCTGGTAAAAGTCAAAAGGGTGAAGTAGATGAATGTGAGGGGTAAAAGTAAATTTAAATAATGGGTGTTTAGTGTTTATAAGTGTTTTGATGTAAATTTGACCTCATTTAAGAGAGAGGTTGGAGTCAAAGTTAATTGTAGAAGTCGTTTTCAACTTCCCTAGACATTAGGGTTTGGTTAGAACACCTCATGGAACAGTTCCTAGAGTCATTGATTCAACCCCTAAGAGTGGGGAGATGTTGTTTTGGTATTTATGTATCAGTTTCTCAGTGATAGAATGGGTTGTATTTCAGAGGAGAGAACTATTGTAGCTTGTAATTTGACATTTTCTGGAAATCAAAGGACACAATTTGCAAATATTATCTAGGAATTCATGTGTAGTAAGTTTGTGATGTTATTTTTTCTCTGTTATAGCTTTATATGAAATATATTAATATTTTCTTTCCATTCATCAATTATTCAATGGTTTTCCTTACATTTTATAAACAAAATTCTTTGCATAAATCTCTGTTTTGATGGAAAAATCATTATGTGTTACTTTATTTCTTGCTTAATGAATCCATGTTTCATGCTCATTAATACCTTTCACTTCTTCTAAACACTACACTACACCAAAAAACCCTAAGATCCATCACAAAAGAAATGCTACCTTTCTCCTTTTTTTATTTTTTGTTGTAACCCTTTGATCCTCTGACCTAGCTACTTGGTTTTTCTCCTTTATCCAACAACAAAACCCTAAATTTTCCAAAACCCACTTGAACCTAGCTATCTAGCCTAAAATCCTTTACATTCCAGTCATCTCTTTGTTGTGATTTCATAGAGAGAGCCCTACCTGATTTGGTAGGGCTAGCTACCAACCTAAAAGCTTGGTCTATGATTACCTTCATCGATCTCCTCATCGGCCTGGGACATTGTGGAGGATAACAGAGGGCATGAAAACTAGGGAGTGCCAAGGTGTTCTAGTGAATGTAATGTTCCCAAGTCATGGAAAAATGTAATGATAGTTGTAAGGTCATGACTGCCAAGGTGTGTTAGGGAATGCTAGAGCATGCAAACATGTGCCAGATAGTACGAAGACATGTCAAACAAGATAAGACGTGCCAAGTGCGAAGGCATGCCAAGATGTATAAGGGTGTGACAATGCATGCCAGGGACTGTCAAGGGAAAAAAATGGAGGAACAAGTTAAACTACAAGTAAATGAGCATACAATAGGGTTAATAAGTCATCAATTTACCTTCTCCATGAAGGTCATGCTAGGAAAACCAACACTAGGTGCCAATAGGTGCCAAGTGCCAAGTGTCAATGCATTCTAAGTGCCAAATCTTAATCCGTTTCTTGTCATCTAGTTTCCAATAATTGATCTCAAGTAACTTCAATATTAAACCATGCCAAATCATACCAAGCCATCTCAACGCATGCCAAACATGTTAATACTTTCCAAGTGCCAACACGTGCCAAGTGCCAATGTGCGTCAGGGAGTGTGATGCATGCTATGAGGTGGAAGAGAATATCAAAGAGTGATAAGGTGTGCTAGAGAGTGCCAATGCATGTTGAGGAGTGTTAGGGAGTACTAGGACAACACAAGGGAGCACTAGGTCAAAATCCATGGAAGTGAATGAATATAAGGGTGCGTTAGGGAGTGTTAATGAGTGCTAGCTGTCATACCAAGGAGGGAGTGACAAGGTATGCTAAGCATGGGTAAGGCACACCAGGTAATATCAAGGAATTTCAAGAAGTGCTAGAGTGTGCTAGGTATTTTCGGGGTGTGCTAGCATGTGTCAAATAGTGCCAAGGCATTCCAGGTGCTAAGACATGATAGGATGTGCATGGTACCATAGTATGCCAATATGCATCAAGGAGTTTCAAGGAAACAAAAGGAATAAACAAGCTAAAATGGAAAGAAATGAACACATAATAGGGTTAATAAGTTGGGACTTTATCTTTTTCAAAAGGGGCATGCTAGGCACACTTATAATATGTTCCAATACATGCCAAGTGCCAATGCGTGCCAAGTTCTAATGTTTTTCCATGCAATGTTTTGCCAAGGTTTTCTAGGGCATGCCAACACATGATAGGGGAGTGCTATGCTATGCTAGGGCATGCCAACATGTGCTTGGACATCCTACTCATTGCAAAATGTTCTAGGTACAAAGATGTTCCAAGACATGCGAGGTGCCAAGGAATATTAGTGTATTGTTCCAAAGCATGTTAAGGTGTGCCATGAGTGTTGAGGAGTGCTAGGTCTCTCTCATTAATAGAATTGATAAAGCTTGATTATGTATTAAATAATATAGTTCCTACACACACTAGTGGAACTTTATTTAAAGGAAATTTGCTAGATAATAAACCTAATAGAGATGAACCATGTGTTAACTCATAGGAAAACTATATTCTTATGACTTGAGGGAAACGATACACACTAATTAATTCTTAACAAATTGACTGACTATTATAACCACTATGATCTTGGACACATAACAAAAATGACTCCACAACAATGGTCTTAAATCATTATCTCTTGACAAAAAAATATTGTAACAAGTACATAGCTTCATCAAAAACTCATTGGAATGATCAATGATGATGAACATTTTTTTACCATCACCAAAAGTAACCAAAAACAAAATTGGTGAGGGTCAATAAAATATCGTCACTAGAAGTGTCACTAAAAAGAGAATTAATGATAGGCCTTTAACGACCCTCACCAAAAGTGTCATTGAAAATGGATTTGGTGACAAACCTTACAAGACCATCACTATATACACTTAGAACAATGCTTTACCCTCACCATATGCGACATTGGTAATGGACCTTAAAGGTCCATCACAGGCATGAAGTGTCATAAAAAGCTCATTGGAATGATCAATGATGACGAACATTTATTGACCATCACCAAAAGTAACCAAAAATATCATTGGTGACGGTTAATAAAATATCATCACTAGAAGTGTCACCAAAGAGAGAATTAGTCATGGGCACTTAACGACCCTCACCAAAGTGTCACCAAAGAGAGAATTAGTGATGAGCCTTTAACGAACCTCACCAAAAGTGTCATTGAAAATGGCTTTGGTGACAAACCTTAAAGGACCATCACTATATACACTTACAACAACGCTTTTTTAAAGGCCATCACCATATGTCACATTGGTGATGGACCTTAAGGGTCCGTCACAGGCATGACCCTCACCAATGACCTTTTCTCTTGTAGTGCAGCCAGTCTTGCTACTCCTCATCGGGGCTCCCATAGAAAGGTCTAATCAAAGAGGTTGGGTACCTCAATGATCCTGCCCCTATTCCAGCCTTCTTGGGACTGTCACTCCACATCGCCCCACCTCCTACTTGGAGGTATGGATGCATGTGATCCCTCTACCCACTTGGCTCGAAATTTCCCCCTATTGGAGGTCTCCTCTTGACATCTCCAATTGTGGCTCCTCCACAATTGTCTGAGACTTCTTCTCGGACTGCATGTTGAGAGGTAATTTACTCTCCCTCTCAACCACCAAGTCTCTAATCTTTGCCTTGCTCCTCAAGGCTTTGCATGTATCTTGTACCTCAAGAGCATATAGGTTCTTGGCTAGCACACCAATCTGTTTCATTTGTCCCGCTGTCACGAAATTTTTGGGAAAAAGAGATGATTTTAAATCAGTGATATCTCCCTCATCCGAACTCCGATTCAGCCAATTGTTTTTTTTTAATTTGGGTAGTTTTTTGCAAGGAATCTAGATCTGTATTTGTTTATGAAATTTTTGCACAAAAATTTTTAGATATGCCCTGCAAACTCATGGCCCAATTTGTTTTTACTTCAACTTCTCTTCTTCATATACCGTTCACAGCTCTGATCACCTTTGCTCCGATACCATGTAGAAATTCCCACTGTAGATCACCTGATAATGCAATATACGAAAGAAAAATACTAGATCTACTTCTACAATCAAAATTTGCGGAAGCTTAATGAATTTGAGCTAGATAAATCGGAACACATATAATAGAGAAGAAGAAATCATACACATGAAACACAAAAGAATAACCTAGGGAAAGCCTCAGCCTAAAACCCCAATCTCTGTATATCATACAAGTGGAAAATATGTTCAGATTACAAAAAGAATCAGCTCACAAGCTATCCTACTCTCTCTGCAATCCAACTGTTGCTCATAGACAGTCAAAGGCTTCTCACAAACCTTCTCCTCTACCCTCCAAGCATCCTATTTCCTTGCGCAGTTTTTCCTGGTGTCTAGTGCTGCCACCTTTGTGAATTGGCCTCTTCACAGACTCACTAACCTCTGATCTAACTGTGCAATCCTGAAGGATATAGTTCCTTCTGCATGGATGATTTTTCTATATAGGAAAAATCTTCCAACTGATAGTACATTGTCCCCTCCTCTGATCTCAACTGGGTCTTTGAATAAATTGACATGCATGAGTTATTTATGAGATAATATTCAGTTATTTGGAGAGCAACAGTTACATGCATGCAAGTATTAACTAACTAAACTCACAATTAGTTCCACAAACTATTGGAACTAATCTAACTGGACTTAACTCAGTTAATTGAGCTAACTAATTACAACTCAAATTACAACTCATCCTTATCTCTTTAACTGATGGATAAATTCCTCAATCAATGGAGAAATTGTTGCATGTCTTCACATAGAGTTCATGTTTGATTTTCTACAGCTAATTAACTCAAGATGAATTAATTAATTATTTTACAAACAGTTGTTAAGATCAAATTCGAATTTTAATTCCCAATTTTAGTTCAGGGACTAACTAAAATTGGAATCCATCCCAAAATGTTATTTATAGCAATGTTATTATTCGCACTTCCATTTTTCATTCCTTATTTCTATTTCCAACACTTGTACTCGAACTGCTATTTATAGCAATGTTATTTTTAGCATTTCTTGTTGCCATTTTCAACGTCTCTAGCAATGTTGGGACTATTCCCTTTCAACCTGAGACTCACTTCCACCCTCTCCCTCTGTAGTGAAAGAAATTTGACACAAGCAACACTAAGCACTCACCGGGCCTGTGAACCTCATTGTTCAACGACAAAGAAAACCACTCTCACGTGATAACAAGCAAGAGCTAAGGCATATCTTTAGGATAATGGCAACCGGACCATTGTACCAGATGAGACTCCTACACCAAATGGTGTGAGGTCTAGTTGGGACTTCATACTGGGGAGATCCCTTGAATTTTGGCGGGTCCAACACCGTCAACAGGTCTTAAAACTATATTGAAGCTTCTTTCCCTAAGTGTTTATGCTTAAAAGTGTTAAAAAAACACAAATACCTTGAATGTTGCATTTCTGCCTTTTCCGTTGTGACTGTCCCATTAAGTTTCTCTGCCAGCTGTTGCAAATTTTTAAGTTTGTAGGGTTTTCTGAGAAAGTAGGCATTAATTAGTTTTTGTGTAAAGCTTGTTTCCTCAAAGGTTTTAAAATATCATCACTCCTCCATTGTTACAAAAAACAAGATTGCTTAAAACCCTAGACTATTCACTCCTGCAAAAAAAAAATCATGTCAACTTCAGAGGAAAAGAAGCACAAGTGTAAATATTCATCAGAAGGATGCTACCGAAGTTTAAATTTATCTTTTTACTCAACAAGTCAGAAATAGGTCAGTTTTGATGGAGTTTGCAAAAACGTACCAAGGGCATGCTACACATTTTGTATAGTATTTTATGATGAGGAGATGACCCAATTTTCAGGTTTTTGGCTATTTTGCGGGATGTTATAAGGATTTCACAACATCTACTTCTTGCCTTCAGCAATTTATATCAAAGGAAGCCATCATATGCTCAAAATTTTGAAGGCGCTATGAAAGTTTGCTACAGGTGATGAGGAGGTCTAAAAGGATTGCGAATCCTATTAAATAATTTTAGTACCATCACAGTGATATTTCAAGAATACAAAATTGCTCCATTTTTTTAGAGGTGGGATGCAACCATACAGAACATGGAGGGTTACTTTGTTTTGCTGCGAAAAAGGTAGATTTGTTGCGTTTTAGATTGTTTTTCTCATCATTTTCAAAAGAGGTTTCTGACGAAATGGAAACGAATTTCAAAAAAATGAAAGATGATTTTTCCGAGAACAAACCAAAGAAAAAAAACCTCCATCCATTTCTTCACAGGTGTTATAAATTCTAAAATTGAAATGCATCATTAGAGCCTATGTTTAAGGTTTTTTCATTTCCTATTTTCGTTGATGTTTAGATGTTGATTATGAAGAGATGGAGAATATTTTTTGGAAACTGAGAGAGGTTTCTCTCAAGGAAAATATAATATACAAAAACCTATATCAAGTTTCCTATGAGCGTTACTATTATGGAATTACATGTGTCACTTTGACACCCAATTTTCATAATTTTATCAAGCCAAATTTGTTGATAGAATTCTAGAATTTTTGAAATTCGACTTGGTGGACCTCTAAATTGGAATAATTGATTCCAATCTGATTTGGATGATGAATTTTGAATATTTTTCTACCCAATGCCATTATTTTCTCTTCAGTTAGCATATTTTTTGGTTAGTGAAACACCAAACCCTAAATAGTAGGATATGAATAGATTTTCCAAATATTTTATTGCTAAAGCATTGTAACCTCTTCCTATCTTTGGGAAAAGGACGGATTTCGACCCCTTAGACTTAGGAAGAGAATATTGTATGTAATTCATGAATATGATTGTAAAAAGGGTTGGTTGGTCATATTAGAGAAGAAATAATTTTTTCGACTATATTATTTGAAATGGATTTTAGAGATCTGTGGTTTGTATCTGTCGAATTAGTAACCGGAGAACCCACAGTATGAAGATTTTTATGCCACCGTTTCAAATCCCAAATGGGATCCATCATCAGGACTTTAAGAATGGTGATAAAAGATGAGCTGCTATGGTGATAAAATTTCCCAAGCCGACAGTGGTGCTCCAAAAATTTAACCTCAATAGTATTTATTTCTCCATAGCAGCTCATCTTTTATCACCATTCTTAAAGTCCTGATGATGGATCCCATTTGGGATTTTGTAAGAACCACCTCCCAACTATATACCAATCTTATTTTTTTTTTTTTTTAACAACAAAATACAACTAGAAGAGAAACACATTGGAAATCATTTTAGGAAACATATCATAACAATTTACATACATTTAACTAAGGCCTAAATAGTATTGCAACGCATGTGTACCGTTCACCAGAAGACGAGACTCCGTTTGCTTGTTGTTGCTAGTATTCCCTCGTTGTCGGTCACCTCCGCGAATGAATGTCGATGTACTTGATCTGAATGTGATGACTCACCGGTTAACCTCCCAACCTACTCCTTGGGTACTCTTCTTCCCCGCGGACCCTCGAGCTGCAATGGGGTTGTACAATGGAGGAAGAGTCTAGCTGGCGGAGGAGAGCAACCGTAGCTCAAGAGTCCCCTCTCTAAAACCCTCTGCCTCACCAAACTCACTATAGCTTCGTAGTCACTGCCTTCACAAAATATCATCCATCCAACCATAGGGCTCCCAAAAGTCCCTTGTACCATGGCCTGCCCCTTCTTTTATAAGATTTCTCATAGATGACACTTGGCATGTCATCCATAATTATAATATTTTTCCTTTTTAATAGCTTGATTATTCACCCACCCATGTGTCATTCTCTCATCAAGGGTCACCTAAAATTATTTACTTACCTTTTTTTAATTAAAAATAATATTTCCCTCATCTCACAAGATTCCTATTTCTACTCCTAGATGTCTCTTTATTCCCCCCTTTTATTCCTTAAATTGATTTTATTACTTGGAGTCAATTAAAGAGTTAAGATTTTATTCCCAATCTACTTCCTAAATTAACTCAAGTTATCTCTTAGAGGGATATTCTTATGCTGGTTGATGCCACATGGAGCTTCCCTATATTTCTCTAAATTTAATTAATTTTCCTTATTTTAATTCACCTTCCTCTTTTCTTAATTAAGTTTAATTGGTTTGGGATTAATTTTTTTTATCCTTACAAAATGGTTGCCTTCCCCCTTTATCTAATTAAACCACCTAATCTACCTAGTATTCTAACATCGGAAGGGTAGAGTTTTTAAGGTACTCTATTTTATTTCTCCCTATGATTCTCCTTACTCCAAGTTTTATTTTTGATTTAATTACCTTGGTTTCTAATCATCATTTACCCTTGATGTAACTTTACCTAGTTTTCATTCCTTACTTATAATTATTTGTTATTATTTACTTTTAATAATTCCAAGGGTGCCAAGCTTGGTTGTGCCCTTCAAGAACTTCCCTAGAAGTCCAAGGGTGCCACACCTAATAGTTTAATTGTGATGCCAAGGGTGCCAATTTGGTCGTGCCCTTCAAGAATTTCCCCTGAAGTTCCAAGGGTGCCACACCACTTGCCCTTCAAGCATCCAGTGACTACGAGGAGAAAGTATAGTGCAACGTCACAGACCACTATCATCTCTTATGTTGCCTGTTATAGTGAAACTAATGGTGCCGGGGATCAAGGAATCCGCCTTGATGCGTGCCCCCCAGTAAACTCCTCATGAGCGACCCAACTTTGGGACCTACCCTCATGGCATCGTGATCTTCAAAGCGAAGGTGTTTCAACCCTTCCAGCCCAAGTCACGGCGGGAGTGCTAGTGGGTGAGATCAAAGACTCTGTCCCACCCCTCCCATGTAGTTCCATCCACCTGTCCAACCCCATCACCCATATGTGGGTCATTCGGTCAAGCAACTAATCTGTGCCTGCAACCATTAACATATC
>APFE031756962.1:0-25216 GCA_000404065.3 Pinus taeda | reverse complement strand
ATGATGAGAAGATAGAAGGAGAGTTAAAAAACTCTGTTGACTGATGACATCTGATGGTACAAGTGTCCTCTGGATCATCCTTGGGCGTGGAGTCTTCACATAATCATCAGGTGCTACTCTAGTAGTCAACAAGATTAATACCCATTAATATTTTAATTTTCCTAAGTTTAGACTTAGGAACCCCATTAAAAATATTAATTATTTTAATAAAATTGTCTCTGGGTGGAATTTCCCAAAATAGTTTCTGGGTTCTTTGGAATACATGTGCGCAAGCCTCCTTGCAACATTTGAGGCCTAGAGCACATCCGATGCTACCCCAAATCAACACTCCCTCTTAGCTAGGAATGCACTCTAGCAGTATACTGTTGCTGCATACTGCTCTGACTCTGAAGCTTCGTCCTCTGCGTTGCTGATGTTTGACATGCTGTCCACCAACGACTGCGCTGCTGCAGCAACTGTATTGTTGCCTTTGACACTGTCACTGCCAATGCTCCATCTGTACTACAACTCCCTCTCAATTCTTGCATCTATGCTGCTGTTGCTGGCATTGCCACTGCCAACTATCCCTGCATTGCAAACTGTTGCTGCCATTGAAACGAATTTTCAACCATACCCATCTGCTCTTTGAATTGAGTGAACTTAGCTCTTCCGAGAACCTTTGTGAGTATATTGGCCACTTTCTTTCCTGTGGGAACATACTGTAGCTGTACTGCCCCACGCTGAACACAGTCTCTGATAAAGTGACAACTGATATCCATATGTTTTGACCGATCATGAAATACTAGATTCTCAAAGAGTTTGATACAACTTTGATTATCGTAGTAAACCTTGGTCGCTTCCATCCTTTTTCTGAATAAGCTCACAAGCAATTTTCTGAGCCATATGGCTTCGCACGTAGCTGCGCTGGTTGCCATATATTTTGCTTCTACTGAACTCAATGCTACCGATTTCTGCTTCCGGCTGCACTAGGATATCATCCTTGATCCAACACTGAAGCAGTACCTTGAGGTACTTTTTCGGTCTACTGAATTACCTGCCCAATCTGCATCAGTGAACCCATTCAAACTAACATCCTCCCCTCTAGAGTACTTCAACCCATATCCGACTGTTCCACACACATACCTAAGAATGTGTGTTGTCGCTGCCCAATGCACCCTTTTTGGTTCCACCATGAACTGACTAAGAGTGTTGACAACAAAACAAATGTCTAGCCTAGTGTTGACCAGATACATAAGCGATCCAATGAGCTGCCTGTACAAGGTGGGATCTACTTCTTTGTCCTATGATGCATCTTTTTTCTTCCAGCTAGTGATCATGGGAGTAGCCATGGGTCGACAATCCTGCATTCTGATTCTCTTCAGAATTTCTATAGCATACCTTCCTTGTCCAAGGAAGATCTCCCCATTTTTCTGCCAGACATCTAACACCAAAAAATAATGCATCAATCCGAAGTCCTTCGTGTCGAATTCTGCTTCAAGATTCTTCTTGCAGTGTTGGATGAGCCTAGATGACCTAGTTAGGAACAGGTCATCCACATATAGTACCAGAATAAGTGGCTCATTCTCTACCAACAAATAGTAGAGATTGGGATCAACATCACTCTTGACAAATCCGAACTGTTGCAAGTAACTATCAATCTGACCATACCATGCTCTGGGTGCCTGCTTGAGCCCGTACAGGGCTTTCTTTAACCTGCAAACATGAGTTTTCTTCTCATGAGTTTCGAAGCCTTCGGGCTCTTCTATATACACCTCTTCTATCACTCCATTAAAGAATGTTGTCTTGACATCCATTTGGTGAATCTCCCATCCCATTTGAGCAGTTAGGGATATGACAGATCTGATAGGGGTGTATCGAGCAACTAGGGTGAAGGTCTCTTCATGGTCTATTCCTTCTTTCTTAGCACACCCCTTTGCTGCGAACCTTGCCTTGTACTTCTCTATGCTACTGTTTGCAACATACTTGATCTTGTAGATCCATCGTGATCCTACAACTGATCTATCTTCTGGTCTAGGTACTACTCCCAGACATCATTCGTCATGATGGAGTTGTATTCTTCCACCATGGTATCCACCCATACTTGGCATTAAACAACTTCCTGAAAGCTAGAGGGTTCTTCAACCTGAGCTACCAATGCTTGGTATCTATCTAGTTGTCTACAATGCCTCTTCTCGGTTCTAGGTGCTCCAACAAAATCCTCTATGTCTCTCGGTGTTTGCCGCACTTCTCTACTCGTTCTACCACTAGTGGTGGGAGGCTCAACCAACTCTTCCTCCCGATCTTGTCGTTTCATTTGTTGAGAAGAATCTGCATTTCCTCCTTCTGAGGGGATACTGGTGCTGGTTATTGTACTCGACCCAGGTGTATGTTCTCTTGCTTGTCCTTCTTGCTGCCCTTGCTTCTCTTGGACTAACAGAACATCTCCTGACTGATCTTCTGCAAGCATTTCACGAGATTTCCTGAAAGCTCTATCTTCCATGAACTTTGCATCTCCTCTTACTACAATCTTCCTGTTGCTAGGAATGTAGATTCTATATGCCTTTGAGGTCTCGCTGTATCCTTCCAGATACTCCTTCTTTGCAGTTTGATCCAGTTTGCTGCGCTTCTCATATGGAATGTGACAATAAGCCATGCTTTTGAATATCCTGAGATGACTGACTTCCGACTTCTTCCCTGTGAAAACTCTTTCGGGCATTCTCTTCCCTAATACACTATGAGGAGTTATATTCTAGATATATATTGTAGTGTTGCAAGCTTCTGCCCGTAGATACCTAGGTAGATCTTGATCATACAACATGGCTTTGGTTGCCCCAACAATAGTTCTGTTCTTCCGTTTTGCCATTCCATTCTGCTCCAGATTATATGGAGCTATCCACTCTCTTTTGATGCCCTCCTTTGTGCTGAAAAATGTGAAGTCTTTGTCCGTATATTCTCCACCATTATCTGAACGCAATATCTTTATCTTTTTCCTGTCATATTTTCAACAAGATCCTTAAACTCTCGGAAACGATCAAAGACCTCATCCTTGGTCTTTAAGAAATAGATCCAGGTTTTTCTAGAGTGATCATTGATAAAAGTGACGAAGTATTCACCAACACTAAGAGCCCTTGTGGACATAGGACCACAATTATTTGATT
Source organism: Pinus taeda (assembly GCA_000404065.3). Classification (NCBI taxonomy): domain Eukaryota; kingdom Viridiplantae; phylum Streptophyta; class Pinopsida; order Pinales; family Pinaceae; genus Pinus; species Pinus taeda. The sequence goes on along the minus strand of APFE031756962.1, from coordinate 22,079 downwards.
CTATTAATCCTAATACACATTCTGCTCTATTGTTACTTTTGGAAAAAGCTGCCTTAGTGTACTTTCCTCGCGCACATCCTCTGCACAAGTCATCATGTTCACTACTAAGGACTGGTACCCCTGTAATAGTCTATCTGAGCATCCTCAATGCCCCATTCGCTTGTGCCATAATTCATTTTGCTCCTTCACACCGTTATAGTTGTTTCCTAGCAGTGCTATTGGCGATTCGAGCTGCAACCTATACAACTTGTTGCTTCGAACCCCAATTTGCTTTTTCTTCTTCCCACTTGGATGCTTAACGTATATTTTCTTTCCTATGAAGAATACATCATATCCCTTGTCCTGTAACTAGGACATTGAAATTAAGTTCATTCCTAATCCTAGCACATGCAAAACATTGGTGGCTTGGATGTTGGTCCCTGCTTCCATTTGAAAAGCTATGGTGCCTCTCCCTATTGGAGTACATTTCGTTTTGTTTCCCATAGTTATTTGGAAGTCTGTTTGTTCTTCTTGATAGCTCAAGAAATGTTCTTGTACTCCAGTCATATGAGCTGAAGCCCCGCTATCAATGTACCAAACATCCGCCGATGTTGAAATTGCTAGGCATGCAAATCCTTGCTGAATCTTCTGCTGCACTATCGCTTCTACCATTGATTTACCTCTCTGTTAACTCACTCAGAGAGAGTTTTTCCCATGAAATCCAATTTCCTTGGCTTGAGCTGCCCAATCCTCTGGGAGATTCAAATTTCGTCCAACACTCAACAATATACCCAAGGGTTTTTGTCCTGGGGCAAGAGAAGTTGGAACTAAGTTCTCCAAACCTCATCAATAGAAAATATCAACAATCCAAGATGTTCTCAAATGGTCTCCTCCTCTTTTTATAGAACTGATGGATCCCTCTAGAAGCCTTTATTTTATTATTATTTTAATAACTAGTACCTTTTCCCTCCTTTTATTTTAATTAAAATACCTTTTTAATTTGGGAAAGTGGTAAATTGACTGTCATTCCTCCTCAGACCAAACCAAAAGTCACTTCCCACTATCTCATCTTGTATATCTTCTCGTTCTGGTTCCAACAAGCTATTACACTAAGGTGTTCTATCAAGTACTCCTCCCGGAATGCCACCTTAAGCATAATTAATTGAGTTATAACAATGTTTTGCAAAGTTGTCAGAATGCAACGAAACAAAAGGCAAGATGTGCGGATGATGGAATATGCTAGGTGAATGCCATCAAATCCCAAAGAAACTCCTCGAAACCCCATAAAGCCCCTTCAAAAGCACTTGGGCCCGTTGATGGAGTAAACCTGCTCCTGTGACCTAGCTGCCTCCAACCATGGAAGTCCATCCTGACCATGCTATAAGGGAAACCAAAAAAATGAACATGACATGTGGACTCTTGTTTTGCAGAAATACCAAAAAAAGGAACATGACATGTGGACTCTTGTTTTGCAAAAATACTAAAGTGTTGCATGCCTCTGCCCACAAGAACATAGGTAGACCTTAATCATGCAACATGGCCTTAGCTGCTTCAACAATATTGCGGTTCTTCCTCTCAGCCAAGCCATTCCGCTAAGGGTTGTGGGGTGTTATCAATGCTCTTCTAATGCCCTCTTTCACACACGAATCCTTGAAGGCATTGGATACGTATTTTCTACCATTATCACTTCTCACTACTTTGATCATCTTCTCGGTCTAGTTTTCTACTAAGGCCTTAGACTCCATGAACTTGGTTAAGATCTCATATTTCTTCTTCATAAAAAATATCCATGTTCTCTAAGAATAATCATCAATGAAATTAACATAATACCTATCTCATAAGAGACAGAGAAGAGAAAGGGCCCACATACGTCTGAATACACCAGCTCCTAAATCCCGTTGGCTCTCCTACCTTGGCCCTAAAAGGAAGCCTTGGCATACTTTCCAAGTGTGCACCCCTTGCACACATCATGTTGGTCAACACTGGATGTTGGTAATCCTGTGGCTATTTGTTGAAGAATCTTCAACGCCCCATGATGCTAGTGTCCCATGTGCCTTTTCCAAAGTTCTCCAACATCTCTACTCTGCTAACCACTTGCCTTGATGCTCAAGGCTCCACATGTCTCAACCTGCAACATGTAAAGGTTCTTCACCCTCACAACTATTTGCTTCACTGCTCCAAAATCTAAGTGCTTGGGGTTTGCCTTACCTCTACTGAAGATGACATCATATACCTTGTCCTCAAGGGTTGCTACTGAAACAAGGTTCTTCTTCAATCTTGCAACACAGAGGACATCTCTGAGATGGAGAGGGCTCTCAAACTCCCTCTCAAAGCCGACAATACCAACTCCCTTAGATGCGTACTTGCCATCATCTCCTAGCTCGATTTGAAACTACATGTGCTTCTGCTTCAACTGCCTGAAATACTTCGTGTTCCCAGTCATGTGGAAGGAGGCTTCGGAATCAATATACCACGTGATGTTCCCTTCTGAGCTTGCCATGCAAGCTATCAATGAGAAATATTTCACGAACTGAGAAGCAAACCCATCTACCTCAATTGATGTAACCGCATGATTCTTACTGGACCTCTTAATTTGATTAGGACACTTAGTAGCATAATGTCCAAACTCATGGCAATGGAAGCACTTGATCTTACACAAATCCTTCTTCTGCTTCTTGCTCTTCTGACTAGACTCGACCTTCCTTTTTCCTTTCTTTCCCTTGGCGTTGCTTGCCAGAGCAAAGTTCTCCTCGTCCTCTATTTTTGCTGATCTACCATATTTGGTCCCTCTTTAGATCTCTTCTTGAATGCCGTCAGTCCATAACCTTTTCCAACTGGGAAAATTCTCTTTGCCATTGACAATGTCCTAGAAACCATACCAAGAGTTGTGAAGCCCTAGGAAATCAAAACTGAGGTCCTGCTGCTTGAATTGAAGCAAAGGCACCACTTATAATACGACGCATGATTTGTTAATTTTTACATCTCAAAGGTTGTCTTCTTCTCATGGATATGAGGAACTATATTATCTTTGACCCCTTCTAGAATAATCCTTTTGGTCTTGATATCATCCTTAGTATGTTAGGTCAACTGTTGGGGTTCTTGCGGTGGTAGTATAGCATTCTTGACGAAGTCTCCCTCCCCATTATCCTTCAAAACTATCATGATCCTCCCTTTCCAAGAAACAAAGTTAGAGGCTTCCTCTAAATAGTTGGTTGGTCTCAATCCTTAGAACACCATTCTGCTTACCTAGAGAGATGTCCTTCACAATCCAGCACTAGCCTTCTTGACTGATCTGCATTGGTGACAAACTGATCTCGGTGTTGTTCTTTATACTGACCTCTGCTATGATTTTATTGAGAAAAATTGAGCAAACATAATTCTTTACAAGGCAACTGTTTCAACAGAAAACAAAGCTGCTCTCACTGCTAATACTTAGCTCAAAACCTCCCTGCAAGAACTCGACGCAACTCCTATTTCCTTGTGCTATCTAGCTCCTATTTCCTAGTGTTGGAAATCCCTATTTCCTAGCGCAAATCTGAGCCCTTATTTCTTAGCAATTTCTCCCTAAATCCTAGCTCACATCACAAGGAAAATTTTCTCTCACAAACTGACATAGGTTGCTCCTTACACGCTTTGCTTGCAAGAATTCTTTCTCACACAAACTCGTGCTCAACAATAATGGTTCAATGATGTGCCTTCGACCTCCTTTTAAGCTTTTTGACTCATGCTAAATCTGGCAAGTTAATTTTTAGAACCCAGTCTTGTGATTCATTGGTTAATTGAGTTGAACTGACTCTTCTAACTCGTCCTAACCTCAATTAGACACTAAGAGTCTCACTTATCCTTTTCCAAATATAAACTCACAGTTGCAGACAAGCAAAACTGAGCCTCCAAACTTTGCGCATGAGTTAATTGCTCCATGACTTGTCCTTGAACTTGTGCATGCTAAAGAAGGATTGATCGAGGTCTTTCTTGACTAAGGCAGAAATCAAGAAGACCTTTCTCGCTTCTATTTTCAACATATTTCTCATAAGATTTTTTGGTCTCTTTTAGTTTAATTTGTGCTATGCATTGTGTTCTTTGTTAGCATGTGGATGCATTTTGGGGTTGCAAAGTAGAGTTTATCTCTAATGTTTATCTCTATTTGTTCGTTTCTCTTGTTTTTTGCTATTGCTTGTATCTTTCACTATTGCTGTTGCTGTTTTTTTAATTATCATTATTAGTATTGAATTTAATTTATTTTGTTAATTTCTTTTAATTTAAACATTTGTGAACATGACTAATTTGTTAAAATTTAGATGTGATGTAGTGTAGGTGTAGGAAGATGGAGATTTTGATGAAACTCTTGAAATATCCTTGTAAGAGAGATGTGGGTCAGTGCAACAAAGGTAACGCAGATGGTGAGTTCTTATTTGGTGGAAAACCCTTGTATGCTATGCTATGAAACTGTTCTCATTTCAAATAAAAAGTTCTCCTCCCTTGGCTATTTAGGGTATGCGATTCTGGTCTTTGAATATATTGTATAATCAATTTTGCATAATATTTTTGTTCTATTTTGTCTTTTCAGGATTTTTCATAAGATATTTTGGATCTTTATTTAATATTTTATGGTTTGATTTTTGTTTAGTTTAGTGGGTGGGAGATTAATGTAGGTCCTAATGGTCGAAGATTTCATAGATGTACTGGGTAACGGTGAATGTTGTGGTGTATCTATGGTCACATACATGTGTTTGTCTAAATTGGAAGCATTTTACATTATTGGTCATTTGTTTAATTACGAGAGCAATGAAATATTGTTAAAAGAATGCAGAGGATCACTAATGAAACTACTAAAATATCTTCATTGAGAGAGACATTAAAGTGGAGTGTAGATACAAATGTGGAGGTAAGTTTTCTTATCTGTTACAAAATCTTCTTGCTGCATAACACTATAGTTCTTTTCCCTCTTTACTTATTTTTGGTGTTTGAATAAATTGTATCTTTTGGTGCATAGGATTATTCATAAGATATTTGGTCTTTGTTTAAGATTTTCGTTAATATATTTTTATCTCTATTTCATATTTCTCACAATATTTGTGTATTTAATATTTTTTATAATAATTTCTTGTCTCTATTTAACACTGTTTTTTTTTATGTGCAGGGTTTCCTTGGTTGGCCATGGACACTTATGCAGAGGATCACTAATGAAACTACTGAAATATCTTCATTGAGAGAGACATTATAGTGGAGTGCAGATACAAGTGTGGAGGTAAGTTTTCTCTTGGTGCAAAATCCATTCATAATCTTCTACAAAATCCTCTCGTTGCAAACACTATAGTTCTTTTCACTCTTTACTTATTTAGGGTTTATGATTTTTGGTGTTTGAATAAGATATACCTTTTGGTGCATAAGATTATTCATAAGATATTGGTCTCTATTTAAGATTTTTATCTCTATTTCATAATATTTTCTAGTCTCTACTTAACACTTTTCTTTTATGTGCAGGGTTTCCTTGGTTGGCCATGGACACATTTTGGGGTTGTAAAGTATACTCTTATCTGTATTTTTATTCTTTTTTCTGTTATTTTTTTGTTTTAATTGTTGGTCATATTTTTTGGTATTGTTTTTTTATTTTTTTAATTGTTGTGGTTCTTATATCTTTGAATTTATGAGCATGGCCATGCTAATTTGTGGTTTAGTATTTTGTTTTGATTGTGCCTTTTGATTTATTTTTCTTATTTTTTTGATTCAATGGGTGGAGAAATCTAGAAATACCTTGACAACCCATAATGTGGGTGGAGGGTTGATGTGGAGTCCACAAGTGTAGTGGGCGAAGGTGAAGAGGTATGTAATTGGGGAATTTACTTGTTTATGGGCAAAGGTGAAGAGGTATGTAGTTGGGGAATTTACTTGTTTATGGACAAAGGCAAAAAAGGTATGTATAAAGGGAATTTACTTGTTTGTTATTACATAATTATGTTGTTTGATGCCCATTTTAATTTAACTGTTTTGTTGCTTCATCCTTATATCATGTGTTTGTTGAAATTAAATGCAATGCTAAGTAAGAAAGGTGAATGAACACTAATGATACTATTGAATATCTTTGTGTGAGAGAGACGTGGAGCACTATAGCAAAATTAAAAGCAAAGGTAGAGGGTAAGTGATGTTTTGGTGCAAGGCTCATGTAACATGTATGTTCTACTATAAAGTCCTCCTAGTTCTTGGTTCATATACCATGGTTCTCCACCCTTCTTACCAATTTGGGGTTTTTAATTTTTTGTAGCATAAGATGTATTTTTGTTTAAATTATATGCATCTTCTATTATTTCGAATTCTTCTATTTATTGGATGTAGCGCAAATGCAGGTAAAGGAAGGTGGTCGAGCAAAGGTGGAGGAAAAATATTGAAACTTCTTCAATATTTTGTGTAAGAGAGACTTGGAGTAGTGTAGGAGAGTGCAAAGGTTGAGGGTGAATTCTCTTTTGGTTCCGATATGCTTATCTTCTTATTTTAAATATAATGGTTCTCCTCCCTCATTCCTTATTTAGGTTTATGAGTTTTGGTCATTGAATAAAATGTACTTTTGCATAATATTACGGATATTTTTTTTGAATTAAGATTTATTACAATATTTTTCAATGTTTGTTTAATATTCCTTATAAGATTTGTGTTGTTTGTATTAGAACTTTTTTGATTTTCATTTAATATTTTATGGTTTGGTTTTTGTTGGATTTAGGAAGTGGAGATATAGAGGCAGGTCCTAGGAATGGTGCATATTGCATAGGTACTTTTGGTGAAGGGGAAGACTAAGCGGGAGGAGCAGGGGGGTATGGTTTCATGCATATGTCTAAATTAAATGCATTTTAAATTATTTGAGATTTATTTGTATCGTGAGTGCAATGCAAATCTAGGTAAAGGAAGGTGGAGGAGCACTGATGAAACTAGTGAAATCTTTTTGTGTGAGAAAGACATGGAGAAGTGTTGGAGAGTGCAAAGGTACAAGGTGAGTTCTCTTTTAGTTCCAACATGGATATTTTCTCATTTCAATACTATGGGAAGCTGCTTCACATTTGTCACAAGATATTTTGTGTATTTGATATTTCAGTTTTTGCATAATATTTATCACAAAATATTGTGGTTGATATCTCTTGTTGTATTTTTTTGTTTTGTTTTGTTATTCAATGGGTGGGAAAATTAATGGAAGACCTAGTAGCTCATATTGTGGGATTAGAATTGATGCAAATTCCACACATGTAGAGGAAAAAGGTAAGGGAGAGGTACGTATCGCTTGCTTTTGTCTACATAATTTTATAATTCCAAGGTGTTTTAAATTAACTCAGTTCTTGCTTTAAAATTATATCATGTGTATATTTAAATTTAGAGGAAATGCATGTAAAGTAAGGCTGAATGGCAATGAAACTATTGAATACCCTTTTGTGAAAGAGACATGGATGCATGAGGCAAAAGTAGATGCAGAGGAGTTGTGGTCCAAGACAAGACCCAGGTATGTTTTGCATAGATGGTTCTCCTCACTTATTAATTTAAGGTTTACAATTTTTGGCCTTACATAAGATGTGTTTAATTTTGCATATATTTATTCACAAGAGTTTTGTTGTTTGTTTAAGATTTCTCATACTTTATGTTAGTTTCTTTTGAATATCTCTCATAAGATTTTATACTCTATATTCAATATTTTTTAGCTTGATTTTTGTTGGTTTTAGCCTTTAGGTGATGGAAAAAAAGACAAGTCTCAAGGCTGTTGTAGATTCTACTTGTGCTTTCATTAAAGAACACAACTCAAGATGAGGAGGTGTGTATGGTTCCGCTCGTGTTTGATTAATTTAAAGGCATCACATATCATTTCTGATTTATGACAAGTCTCAAGGCTGTTGTAGATTTTACTTGTGCTTTCAATAAGGAACACGACTCAAGATGAGGAGGTATGTATGACTCCACGTGTGTTTGATTAATTAAAGGCATGACATATCATTTGTGATTTATTTATTTATTTATGAATACGATGAAATGCATGTATAGTAAGGTTGAATGCTAATGAAACTACTGAATATCGTTTTGTGAGATTGATGTGGGATGCACTATAGATAAGAAAAAAGTAGAGATGGAGGAGTTATGTGATGGTGCAAGACCAATGTATGTTTTGCATAGGTGGTTATTCTCGTTACTTATCTATTTAGGGTTTACGATTTTTGGCCTCTACATAAGATGTACTTTTGCATATGATTATTCATAAGGGTTTTGTTCTTTGTTTAAGATTTCTCATACTTCGTTTTAGTTTCTATTTGATATCTCTCATGATATTTGATATTTTCTAGTTTGGTTTTTGTTGGTTTTAGGCAATGGAGAAATAAAGACAAGTCTGAAGGCTGTTTTAGATTCTACTTGTGCTTTCAATGAAGAACACAACTCAAGATGAGGAGGTATGTATGATTCCATGTGCGTTTGTTTAATATAGAGGTATCACATATCATTTGTGATTTATTTATTTACGAATGCAATGCAATGTAGATAAAGAAAGGCTGAGCAAAGTTGGAGGTGCACTAATGAAATGAGTGAAATATCTTCATGCGAGGAAGATGGTGGCAATGACGGAGAGTGTAGAGGCGAAAGTGGATGGTGAGTTATTTTTTATTGTGTTATGAATTTGATTGTTGAAACTATTGAAATATCTATGTAGCAACACTACATTATAGTGAAGAGGTAGTAGTAAAGGTGAGTTCTCTTTTGGTGCAAAATCCATGCTATGCTATGAAATCCTCATGTTGGTCTTTGTTTTATATTTCTCCAAAGATATTTGGTATATACTTAATATTTTGCATAAAATTTTATTGTCTCTATTTAACACACTTCTATTTTTTTAATGTGCAGGATGTCCTTGATTTGCTGTAGATGCATTTTGGGATTGTAAAGAAAATTTTGTCTCCTATTTTTCTTTGTTTGTTTTGTTTTTGTTATTTTCATTTTTTTTTTGCTATTGTTGCTTTTATATTTTGCTATTCCTTTGTTTTTGTACAACTAATGTTATTTTTTTACATTTGTGAGCATGGCCATGCTAAATTGTGGTTTGGTATTTTGTTTTTCATGTTTGCTTTCTTGTTTTTATAATTTTTTGTTTTATATACCTTTGTTCTTGGTTTCTGTTTTGGGTTCTATGAGTGCTGAAATTAAGGCAAGCCTTAACAACACATATTGTGGATTTAGGGCTGATGAAAATTCAAAAGATTGAATGGGCAAAGATGAAAGAGGTATGTATGAGGGAATTCACTAGTTTGTTCCTACGTAATTTAATGGTTCCATTTTGTTTTAACTGAACTCTTTTGTTGCTTCTTATATCATGTGTGCTCATGTAAAATTATTATAGTCAATATGGGTAATTTTATTATAAGAAATATGGGTAAAGGAAGGTAATATGGCATACTAGTTTTCATCTAGACTTGGGAGGGGTACTAAGCATACTAGTTTTCATCTACATCTGGGAGGGGTACTAAACACTTTGTGCAATCCAAGTTATGGCATACTAGTTTTCATCTACTTTTGGGAGGGGTACTAAACACTTTGTGCAATCCAAGTTATGGCATACAAGTTTTCATCTACTTTTGGGAGGGGTACTAAGCACTTTGTGCCACTGGGGAGTGTAGGTTTCTTAATCTCAACATTTTCATTAAAACATGAGACATTTGTCCTTTTAGAACCATAATATCTACAACTTTCTATATTGTTGCTTCAAGAAAACTTGCATTGAGTAGAGAGTTTGTAGATATGGATGAAACAAAGCAATTTTTTCAATCCAAGTTATGACCATACTAGTTTTCATCTATAATTGGGAGGGGTACTAAGCACTTTGTGCCATTGGAGAGTGTGGGTTTCTTATGTGTGCATTTCAATCTCAACATTATCATTAAAACATGACGCGTTTGTCCTTTTAGCCCCATATTATCTACAACTTTTTATATGGTTCCTTCATGTGTTTATGAAGGAGCCAAAAGCATCATGGACTTCTTCCATCATTCTATCATAGTGGAATGCATCTTTAACAAGAAATTCCAAGAGGACATAAAAAATATGGCTTCCTAGAGGTTAGAAGGCTAGGAAAGAGTGCATCCAACTTTGACCTCACTCGAACAACTCCCTTTAGCCCTTATCCTGCATACTTTTTTCTACCATTCTTCAATCAACATTAGTTGGGCCTTAATTCACATGCTAACCTATATTGAGATGAAACCTCATGCTTCATCCTACATATGCTTTTTCCATTCCTAAATCAACTTTCGTGGGGACTTAAGTCAACACACTAACTTGTCTTGAGACCAAGGCTCAGAAAACCTAGGAACATAGACTAGCTAAAACTAGATAGGGTCTCTAAGTAGACAAAAAGGTGGATAAAGCAAGCCTTAAAAGAAACAAATACATTAGAAGATTGAAACCATGGCTTTCTCTTCATTCTCAACACCTTATTTACTTGGCACTTCCTAGGATTCTTCCATCTTGCCTTTTCACACAATATTGTGATTTCTGCAGAGGGTGAAACAATTTCTAAGCCTTCTCTTGGTGTTAAGATCCATCATTGTCATACCATGAAGTTGCATGATTCTTCACCCTACTTTGTCATGTTGGTTTGAGGTGGAGGTCCCACACATGTTCGCTCTCCTATACTCATGATAGGCGTGAGCAGTTTCGGTAGCCACTTGTCCAAGCTTTGTTGCTTTATAATGTTCTCATTACCCCAGGCATTAGCATTGCTATATCTAAGCAACACCCTCAAAATAATTTAAGAATACAACAACTAAAAGGAACATGATCTTTTACCAAACAAAAGGGAGATAAAAGCATGCAACAAAAACAACAAATGCATAAGAATACTGAATCCATTTAATTATTCCCATTTTCAAGACCTTATTCACATGCACTTTCTATGGTTCTTCTATTTTGCCACTCCAATTACTAATGTGACTACTAGCCATTAATATTGGTAGAGGGGAAATAACCTATATTTGATCCTTCTCATTGGGGCTAAGATACATAACCCTCATATCATGAGGGTGCATGGTCCTTCCCCCTGCATGATTGTGATGGTTTGAGGAAAAGTAACCACATTTATTTGGGTTAAGATCCCCCTTGTGTGATTGTGCTGGTTTGAGGCAGAGTGATCACATTTATTTGCCTTCTTGCACGCGTGAAATTTTTCAAAATTTTCAAGCAAATAACTCAGTTGTTCATAATGAACTTGGTTGTAAATAAATTTAATATTAAATAAATCCAATTGAGTTCTCTTTGTACAATTCAAAGAATACTACTTTATGATGTTTAATTGTAACGTCTCCAGCCACCTTGGGCGATGCCACTCAAACACACCTTAGAATTTTAATTTTACACTCAAAATCCTAGGCAAAAATTAAACTATATATATATATATATTTGACCAAATACATTTAACGATTTTCATTGTTGCAGAGCATAACCAGAAATATAAGCACAATTTAATCACAATACACAAATTGAGCACAATTAACCACAAGATTATAGAACCATACGTAAATGCAGCGGAATAAACATAAAACCAGTTCTCAAATACTTATCTGTGAATGTTTCTGCAGGTTACAGATCTCTGACATTCCTCCCAACCATAGACCATACAATTCATAAACTCTCAATCGTAGGTGACCCTTGAGCTAGGGCTCCAACTCCACATGAAACGATACCAATAATAATAGCATATCCATGGCCAAGGCACCAACCCAACAGTGACGATTCCAACCACTATGCTTTGCTTCCCCGAATCTGGGCCCAAGTGGCACATCGTTCTCTGGGACCTGGGAGTCCCTCTATGATGCCCACCTTTTAGGGCACCTCATGGTGAGCCAAGAAATTCTCAGCACAAGTCTCCGGTTAGTTCTAGAACCCAAGTGGTACTTTCTTCTTTGTGACCTGCCAGTCCCTCTGCGGTGCCCACCTTCCAGGGCTCACCAAATCTCACCCAAACTCTAGTCGGTCCCTGAGTCTTGTTGAAAAATGTGTAACTAGGTTCAGTCTTCATATATATGAAATGTACTTTTGATTCTTGTATATTGTAAAATGAAAGAAAAATTATTATTATTTTTGGAGCATGGGTTTCATGCTCAAGGTCTTTTATTTTAGAGGTGAAGCACCCATTGAGTGCTTTAAGGGTTTGTCCTAGGTCAAGAAGTCAAAAGAGCCATCTTCATAAGTTGAAGACCCCATCGGGCACATTGTAACTTGTAAAGAGAATTATTTTTGTATTTAAAAGTGTCAAAATACCCTTCAAGACCAAGTCGGCCTGGTAGAGGATCAAAATTGCTAGAAGAAGGGCCTAATAGGTCACCTACTAGCCCTAGACAAGGAAGCAAGTCAAGTGAAGTGGTTGGGAAGCTTTGGAAGGCTAAATTTCAATCACAAGTGTGGATGCAATAGTAGTTGCAAGGGTTTGAAAATTTCAGACCTTCAGTGGAGGCCGAAATTGTGTAGCTGGGGGTCGAAATTGTGCTGCTAGAAGATATTTGATTGGGTTTGACTTGGACAAAGGAAGCACATCAACAAGAAAGGTTGGATTTGGTCTTGGAAGGGAGTTGGTCTTGGTCTAGAGGTCTTGGAATTCGTCAATTGAACAATCTATAAGAAGAGAAGAGATTTACGGGTTTTCCTCTCAAGTGGAGAGGTTTTGGCCCTGGCTTGCAGCCTATATTTTGTGTTCTCGTGTACTATTGTTCTTATTGCTTTGGCATGATGATAAGAACGAACATAATAATAAGAGAAGAAGCTAATAAGTAAGAAGAAGTAAAAAGATATCACAAGCAGTTATCAAGAAAAGTGAAATCATCCTAACTACTGCCCTATATATTTCTCAACATGGTATCAGAGCTAAGGTTGGCTAAGGGCATGATGAAGATCTCTACTACATTGAAGAACTGTACAATGGTGGAAAGTCTTCTCAAGAAGGGCATCAAAGAATTATGGGATCTCCTATTTTATCTCAAGAAGGATATGACCAAGACATCTACAAAGGACAAAGGACTATTGTTAGTACTCATTGGCACATTTGAAGATGAGAATATTTGGGTGATCGACAATGGAGCATCAAGACATATGATTGGTCAACACAAGCAACTAAAAACATTGTGAAGAGGAAAGTCTTCTTACTTCGTTGAGCTTGGAGACAAGAAGAGCTACCTTGTGAGTGGAATTGAATCAACCTCGCTAGATCTGGAGAATGAAGGAAATATTCATCTCAACAATTCCCATTTGTTCCAGGTTTGCATACGAATCTACATTCCATTTCATGTCTAGAAGACAAGGGTGACAAAATTTATTTCATAGATGGAAAGGTTGTATTATGGGACAAAAGCTCTAGTATCAAAAATTCAAAGATGATTGGGATCCGTGAAAGAAGATTCTACAGATTACTAACTCCCCTTGCTCAAGCTTTGGTTCACATTATAGTTAGCCCATGAAGTTTTGCCATAGAAGGTTTGGTCACGCTTACTACCAAATCTTACGATCTCTAAATACAATGGTAAATGGCATCCTCGAACTCAAGGAAGATCATGGAGGAGTATGTTAGGGATGTGCATTAGTTAAAAATACTAAGAGACCATTTGGAATCAGTGCTTCAAGGTCAAAAGAAATATTGGATCTCATTATTTTCGATGCATGTGGTCCTATGACTCTAAAGACTTGGAGGTCATCTAGATTCTATACTATGTAACATTCATTGATGACCATTCAAGGAAAAATTGGGTTTATTTGATGAAATCCAAGGATGAAGTATTTGTCAAATTTCAAGAATTCAAAGCTGAAGTAGAGAACCTTATAGAAAGGAGAATCAAGATATTAAGGTTTGATAATGGACAAGAATATACATCAAAGGAAATCATAGCCTTCTGTAAGAAATATGGGATTAAGAGGGAATTGATAGTCCCATATAATCCCAAACAAAATGGAGTTGTAGAATGGAAGAATCGATCTATTGAAGAAAGAGTAAAAATCCATGTTACATGATCAAGATTTGCCGAAATTTCTGTGGGGTGAAGCTACTAAGACAACTATATATATATTCAAAATTGAAGTCCCCACAGGTCACTAGATAACGACTCTCGAAGAAGCATTCATTGGGAATAAACCAAGCATGGACCATCTCCTAATCTTTGGTTGTCCTATCTATATTCATATACTGAAGGACAAGAGAAAGAAATTGGATCCTTCAGGCATGAAGGGAACATTTGTTGGCTACGTTAATTCTTCTAAGGCCTATAGGATCTACATAAAGGAAGGAGTTAGTTGAGATGTGATATTTGATGAAAATATTGCATTTAAGAAATCAAAGGATCTTCTGATGGGCTCTGATGATGAAGAACTTCCTATATTTGAAGAGGAAGGCACTAGGGAGGAAGAATAATCAAATCATGAAGAAGGTCCCAGTGAACCCATGCAACCTATGGTCATCCCCGAAACTAGAAAGACCTAACTGGTTGAAATCTACTTTTTTATATGTAGAGGGACATGGAGCAGCCAAGGGGGCACATTCAGGGAAAGTAAGAAGCCCAAAAGATATTTTGGGTATGCAGCATATATGACAAAACTAATAGAAGCAGAGCCATCCACCTTTGAAGAAGTTATCAATCATCAAGAATGGAAGGATGCCATGGATGAAGAGTATCAATTGATAATGGAAAAAATGGAGTTTGGGAGATCGTACCTAGGCCTGAAGACAAATTTGTGGTGACTTCCAAATGGCTTTACAAGATTAAACATGCGGCAAGTGGAAGTGTTGACAAGTATGAGGCAAGATTTGTGGCTAGGGATTTCTCTCGACAAGAAGGTACCGATTATACAACAAGGTATACAACTATACATTCACTGGTCCCTTTGGTAGTATCGAAGGGATAGAATATTCATCAAATGGATGTCAAAATTGAATTCCTAAATGGCACGATTGATGAAGAAGTCTATATAGAGAAACCCTTGGGATTGGAAGTCAAAGATAGAGAGGCTTATGTTTGTAGGTTGAAGAAGGCATTATATGGCCTTAAGCAAGCACCAAGGGCATTGGTATGCAAGGATGGATGCATACCTACAAAGATTGGGCTTCACAAAGAGTTCTACTAATCTGAATCTCTATATCAAGGTTGTGAAGGATGAGCCTATAATCATTCTTCTATATGTGGATGATCTTCTCTTAACAAGTGTGGAAGGTCAAATCCAAGAATGTAAGAAGCAAATAGTAGCAAAATTCAACATGAAGGATTTAGGGTTGGTGCACTACTATTTGGGATAGGAAGTTTGGCAGGGACCTGATGAGATTTATCTAGGTCAAGGAAAGTATGTGATCGCGATGCTGAGAGGTTTGACATGATGGATTGCAAACCTATGACAACCCCCATGATCACAAACTTGAAGAGGCTAAGTAGTTTTGAACCGAGTCTTGTGGATCCGACCAGACAATTGATTGGCTCACTGATGTACTTAGTGAATACTCGACCACACATATGTTTTCCAGTGAATGTTCTCAATCAGTTCCGAGTTGAGCCGAAGCATGATCATTGGATAACAACCAAGCATATACTGAGATTTATATAAGGAACAATCAACTACTTCCTGAAGTATGATAAGGGGAATGATGTCCACTTGATTGGATATATAGATTATGACTGGGGAGGCAGTGAGCAGGATGGAAGAAGCACTACAAGAGGATGTTTTAGTTTGGGATCCTCCATGGTCTCATAGATGAGCAGAAAGCAAGAATCAATTGCTTTGAGTAGTGTTGAGGCTGAATATATTGCAGCCTGTGAAGTAAGCAGGGAAGTTGTTTGGTTGAGGGAGTTGTTGTCTGACTTGTTTGAAGGACCAATGGACCCTACAGTGATACATTGTGATAACACTAGTTGTATAAGGTTGTTAGAAGACCCAATGTTTCATGGAAAGACAAAGCATATAAATAACAAGTATCACTACATTCAGAAGCTAGTACAAGATGGTGTATTGCAACTACGGTTTATCTCCACCAATGAGCAGGTAGTTGATATTTGACAAAATCTCATCCTAATATGAAGCTTGTGTATTTGAGAGACAAGCTTGGTCTGGTTGACATATCCTCCCTAGTTGAGAGGGAGAGATAGGCACATCATTCTTGTCTTCACTTGGGAAGAAAGAATGGAGGATTGGGTAAGCATCTGACATCCAATACTCTTTAAGGATGAGGTAGGGCATCCAAGATAAGAGTAGTCATAGAGGACCAATATTCTTTGAGGGCCGGCTATCCAAGATAAGAATAGTACTGGAAGGACATATTCTGTGAACACTCGGGTGGGGTATGTGCCTTGAGAGACAATGATGATGGTGTCTATAAATCATTGGTCTTGCCAGCATTGTGCTCTCTTCTTGTGGAGAGATAGAATTGTTAGTCAAAGCTTGCTATGTGGCAATGTTGGTTGTTATGATGCTAAACAGATGGGTTATCAATCTGACTCTTCTTATGAGATCTTTTTAGATTGAGAATGTCCATGTACCATTTATGAATACCTCCCTAGTTAAGAGGGAGTGTTGAAAAATGTGTAACTAAGTTCGGTCTTCATAAATATGAAATGTACTTTTGATTCTTGTATATTGTAAAATGAAGGAAGAATTATTATTATTTTTAGAGCATGGGTTTCATGCCCAAGGTCTTTTATTTTAGAGGTCAAGCATCCATTGAGTGCTTCTAGGGTTTCTCCTAGGTCAAGAAGTCAAAAGAGTCATTGTCTGAAGACCCCATCGGGCACATTGTAACTTGTAAAGAGAATTATTTTTGTATTTAAAAGTGTCACAATACCCTTCAAGACCAAGACTACCGAGTAACTAAGAAGTCGACCTAATTTGAGGAGCCTCGTCCACCTTAGAAGCCTATATAAAGGAGGGAGCTCGACCTCCTTTGGACACACTCACACTTCTCATTATCCAAGTGCAGGAGAAGCACAAGAAGGCTAGCGAAGAAGGAGAAGGACAAAGAGAAAATGTTTATCGGCTAATTCTCTCTCACACGTGCGAAGAAGGAAAGCTAGGGTTTGCTGCTTCAAGGTCGAAATTCTCTAATAGTTGGAAGAGGATCAAAATTATTGGAAGAAGGGCCTAATAGGTCACCTATTAGCCCTAGACAAGGAATCAAGCCAAGCGAAGTTGTTGGGAAGCCTTGGAAGGCTAAATTTTGCTCACACGTGTGGATGTAGTAGCAGTTGCAGGGGGCCAAAAATTTCAAACCTTAGTGGAGGCCAAAATTCTGTAGCTGGGGGTCGAAGTTGTGCTGCTAGAAGAGATTTGACTGGGTTTGACTTGGACAAAGGAAGCACATCATCAGAAAAGGCCAAACTTGGTCTTGGAAGGGTACTGGTCTTGGTCTAGAGGTCTTGGAATTCTTTAATTGAGGAATGTCTAAGAAGAGGAAATTTATGGGTTTTCCTCTCAAGTGGAGAGGTTTTGGCCCTGGCTTGCAACCTATATTCTGTGTTCTTGTGTACTATTGTTCTTCTTGTTTTGGTAACTGTTTGATGATAAGAATGAACATAATAATAAGAGAAGAAGCTAATAAGTAAGAAAAAGTAAAAATTATCACAAGCAATTATCAACAAGTCCAAGCACAAAATTCACCGACTAAAAATCCCTAGTCGGTTCCAGAACCCACACTGGGTTCATCAATTGGTATATAACCATGAATCACTGAATAATCCTCTTGAATGAATGAATGGGTAACCAACTCCCCCTTTCTATAAACATATTTCTCCTTTATTTAATATAATATTTTTTTATTATATTATTAGAATATTACCTTTCATCTCGAAACCTTTTTTCATGTCGTGGAGTCATGGGTTCCCCATACTCCTTTGCCTAGGTTCACATGCACCCATTATGTGTTTATAAATATTCATAAATTAAATATCTTTACCACACTAGACCTCTCAACGTCATAACATTTAAAACCATAATCATGCAGACACACCGATTCCAACATAGACACACATACACATGGGCGTACCACCCCAAAACAACTTTTGGCTCACCAACGTAATTAATTATGTCTCGGCTCACTAGCCTAATAATCACAGTCCTTAGACCCATTACATAAGCACACGGGCCTTAATCATATTCGTAACTTGGTCCATTGGCCTAACATGTACATACACATAGAGGCATACTGGCCTCACGAGTCTTAGGCTCACCAACCAATGCATTTTATACATGGTTATTACATTACTCATTCGAGGGTGGAACTAGGGGTGTTACATTAATTATAGACATTTTTGTATGGTGACATTTTTAGCCCCCCCTCCGTCTAGCCAGGGACTATAGTTTTTTTGTAGTAGTCAAAATCCTTTGAATGTATATTAGTTTGCTCAGTTTCATCATATTTATTCTAAGTTTTATCAGATTTTAATATTTATTTTACTTATTTAGAGAAAAATGAATTCACTTTTATATTTTCGAAATTTAAAATATCCCTTTTTCATAAGTTTCATTCTTACATGATTTGACTTAAATCTCAAGTCTGGATTTATTTTACTTAATTGTTAGGAATAATTAATCATTTAAAAAATTGATTTTTGTATTGGTCACTATGTAGGCTTTTTATATTAAATAATTATGAGATTGCAGAGCTCCTTGAAATCAATGCTTTGCAATTCATTGTATTCCATGTTGGAGGTGAGACATTGCAGTCTTGTTCAAATTGCAAAGTTTGCTACAACCGATGCTCCATAGTGCAATTCTCTAACAATTCTCTAACAGTTGTGGGTGTGTCAATTCTCTAACAATTTGTGATACTTGGTAGCACATTCAGATGATGTTCCTCAACCACCTCACAATGCGACCATCAACCGAACTGTGAGTAAGTTCTAGTGTTATCCCAGGCGTCTAAGGCATATCCAAAGCCATAAGCAAAGGAAAGGCACTAGACTCGGCATTCCTTCCCGTTCCACCTATTTTCCCGGTGGAAGCATCCAGTACAATTCTTTAGTTTCCCAACATCTTATGCAACCTAGGTATGCTCTGGCTTCCACTTGGCATCGAGACATGCACATCTACAACAATAGCTATGATGACTACATATGCTTAAGGTGAGGGAACAACCTCAAGCTACTGCGAGAAGAAGCATAATTGAAGATTCAATTGGAAAAAACGAATGAGAGTGCTATTTTTAATGTGGTGATTATTATTGAAGCAACAATCGACCTAAGTTTTTTTTCTTTGTGACTGCAATTGCATTTACCAAGGCCATTGGTTGAAAGAGAGTGAGAAGAGTTATACCACTTAATACAGATTCCCAAACCCCAGACTGAGACAAATGTTAATGATAGACAAAAGGTTGGGAAGGGGTAGGATGTGAAGAGGAAGGAGATTTTGGAACAAGAGGAACCAAAGGGGGAGGACTAAAGTTTACTACTAGATGGATAGGGTAGTTATGGATACTACTTACCACAACTAGTTATGCATGTAATGACGTGGATCAAGGTGACCACACTGAATTGCCACATCAATTATATCACATGACCGATATACATGATATGATAATATAGGTACACGACATGACATTTATGCACAATGATGGGTAATAAAAGGATTAAATGCTTCTGAAATTGAATCAACAAGTTCGCACCATCTTGATAAAAAACATTGCTATTGATGAATTTGCTCAGCATGTGGCAGAAACATAGGCAGAGTAGTACAAAGGGAGTGGTAGGGTCTTTGCTCCTTTGATGGAAATAAAAAATCTCATTCATGTGGGAAGGTATCTAACTCAACAGATAGTAGATCGTAGTTGGTTTCCCTGCTTAACAGTGGGAGGTTCCACTATTGAGAGGATTTCACTGAAAATGCCAAGCATTTATAGAGGGTAGACACCTTAGGAGAGAATCCTTATGGGTGCAATGGTGGAACAAAGACATAGGTAGAGCAGGACAAAGGGACAAGAATTGGAGCACATAACATGTTTCTATTCAAAGAACTAAAAGCTTCCATTTTGAAATGCATAACAGGTGTTCGATATACTACATGAATGGATGTAGTTGAAAATCCTTAATAAGGGCCGTAACCTAGGCCAACATCCCATCTTGGTCCCATTTCCCTTTGTTCATTTCCACATGCTTCGAAGTATTCCTTCATGGACCTTGTCTCTTTAGTTTTCGTTTCAATAATGAATATTTTTTGGCATGCAAGTTTCAAGTTTTCGAAGAACCACTATAGTGTGGTTCTCCTAACACAATGCTTCTGATGTTGTATATTCCTCAGTGAACATGATTAACCTCGATAAATATTGCCCAAAAGAGAGTGTCTTCATGTAATAATTAGTTAATAGGGCCCCTTTAATAATGAAGGCCCTTGCCAAGCCCCAGATTAGTATAAGGTTGGCTCAAATACCCCCTTATCGAGAGCCCTGCTTCTTCAAATAGGTTTGCCTTGTTGGTTGGTTTGGATTGATGCATGGTTGGTATGGGGGGATGAGGCCTTGCCAAGACTTTTTGTCTTTAATGTTGTAATGATTAACATACCGGGTATGCTTTCCTCTTTGGGTCTTTAACAAAGCACTGCCTTGCCTAATTGACAGAGTCATTTCCCGACCTTATTGTAATGCTATAATGATTTACATATCGAGAATTCTTCGCTCTTTGGGTATTGGGCACCAACTCCAATTTGCTCAAGGTCGAGCCATAATAGCTATGCACTATGAGCCTTTGAGGGTGGAAAGTGAGGCCCAAAACAATGCTTTCAATGAGGATGGTGATGACAGTCAATTCTAGTATAGATTCTTCTCATAGGGTTTCTAATCCACTAGGAGGGAATGTAGAGTTAGTTATATTCTTCCAGCATGGTATCCACCCATACTTGGCATTGAACAACTTCCTGAAAGCTAGAGGGTTCTTCAACCTGAGCTACCAATGCTTGGTATCTATCTGGTTGTCTACAATGCCTCTTCTCGGTTCTAGGTGCTCCAACAAAATCCTCTATGTCCCTCGGTGTTTGCCGCACTTCTCTACTCGTTCTACCACTAGCGGTGGGAGGCTCAACCAACTCTTCCTCCCGATCTTGTCGTTTCATCTGTTGAGAAGAATCTGCATTTCCTCCTTCTGAGGAGATACTGGTGCTGGTTATTGTACTCGACCCAGGTGTATGTTCTCTTGCTTGTCCTTCTTGCTGCCCTTGCTTCTCTTTGACTAACAGAACATCTCCTGACTGATCTTCTACAAGCATTTCATGAGGTTTCCTGAAAGCTCTATCTTCCGTGAACTTTGCATCTCGTCTTACTACAATCTTCCTGTTGCTAGGAATGTAGATTCTATATGCCTTTGAGGTCTCACTGTATCCTTCGAGATACCCCTTCTTTGCAGTTTGATCCAGTTTGTTGCGCTTCTCGTATGGAATGTGACAATAAGCCATGCTTTTGAATATCCTGAGATGACTGACTTCCGACTTCTTCCCTGTGAAAACTCCTTTGGGCGTTCTCTTCCCCGATGCTCTATGAGGAGTTATATTCTAGATATATATTGCCGTGTTGCAAGCTTCTGCCCATAGATACCTAGGTAGATCTTGATCATACAACATGGCTTTGGTTGCCCCAACAATAGTTCTGTTCTTCCGTTCTGCCATTCCATTCTACTCCAGATTATATGGAGCTATCCACTCTCTTTTGATGCCCTCCTTTGTGCAGAAAAATGTGAAGTCTTTGTCCGTATATTCTCCACCATTATCTAAATGAAATATCTTTATCTTTTTCCTGTCAAATTTTCAACAAGATCCTTAAACTCTCAGAAACTATCAAAGACCTCATCCTTGGTCTTTAAGAAATAGATTTAGGTTTTTCTAGAGTGATCATTGATAAAAGTGACGAAGTATTCGCCACCACTGAGAGCCCTTGTGGACATAGGACCACAATTATTTGAGTGTATTAATCCTAATACACATTTTGCTCTATTGTTACTTTTGGATAAAGCTGCTTTAGCGTACTTTCCTCGCGCACATCCTCTGCACAAGTCATCATGTTCACTACTAAGGACTGGTACCCCTGTAATAGTCTATCTGAGCATCCTCAGTGCTCCATGGTGTAAGTGCCCCATTCGCTTGTGCCA
>APFE031756959.1:0-46058 GCA_000404065.3 Pinus taeda | reverse complement strand
AAGTAATGCGTGTTTTGGTGGCTAGTTATGGACTGCACCCCAATCTTCAAGAGAGATGGCAGTGAGCCTTAACAACCGTTTTGCTGGAGCTCCAATTGATGGTATATATCCTCTGCTACACTAAGCAAGTGGAAACAACTGTACCATAAGCAAAATCTATCCTACTCATAAGAAAACCAAATCACCAAACTGTAATTTGAATTGCATGTGCAAACGAAAACTTAAAGTGCTTGAAATGAAATGGAAACAATACTACAGCAGAGGGGATCTATGGCTCTCAGGTTGGGCCCTAACCTGAGAGCTATAGTCTCCTAAGAAAAAACTCAGAACTAGATCACAAACCGCCTTCTTTATTCATAATCTGGTGTCATGCCAAATTGGCTTACAAAAAGGAACGAAAACTGAACTGTGCTCCAAAATTACAATAGCAATACGAGAGTTTTCAACAACCATCTAAGGCTAAGGCCTTCATATTTATACAAAACGATGATCCACCAAGTGCCCTTGATTTCAGGGGCTCGGCTGTCCAACTAGAGTCTAACTGCGGATCCCGTAGGGCAGTCATAACTATTGTTCCTGTAGAACAGTTTATGACTGTTGTTCATGTAGGACAGCTGGCTGCTTCTTAAGCTCGGAGGGGAGATGGATTGGAGCTCGGAGTTCTTGGTGGGAATCACGAGGAATGTCCCAAGACCGTGGACATCTCTCCACAAAATCAGCAGTGCCACCTCATTGTCTGCTTGTCCCCTTTTTCGTTGTCTCTTGCTTTCTTTTTAATGCCAAAACTTGGAATCATAATGCATTAGTCACGTAGATAAAGTGTCTAACCTTCTTCCTACAAACAACATGAATAAACTAAGAAATGCATGCATAAGCAAATAAAAATGAATGGTTTGAGCAAGTAAAATAGGCCAAAATGAGCGCAAATTGTACCAAAATTGGGGCTCATCAGTAGGCATGATTGATGTCGTGGTAATTGACACAAACTCGGATTGTTCCCTACTTTTTAGTAACAGGTACGATATTAGAGACCCAATCTATCAATGGGATAGGGTAAATAAAACTAGCCTTTGGAAGTTTTTCAACTTCTCCCGTAATAACAACATCCTTCCTAGTATGCATGGGATGGAGCCATTAACGAACATGCTTAACATTTGGATACGTGGGTATTTCATGCACCACAATAGATGGATCAATACCATGCATTTCCTCATACGACCAAGTTAAGACATCAAAAAATTATTTGAAAAGGTTATTGTAAACCCTGATCTCATCAGAAGAACAAGAAACCTCAATGTGATTATTCTTGACAATTCTAGGTTTAATGGAAATGTCGATTGGCATAGTAGTAGTAATATTTCCCATATTACCTTCAGACAAAACTTTGTGCACCATAACAGGTGTTTGAAGTGGATGCGTTGGGTTATGAGAAACAAAAGCCTCAAGACATGAAGGAATCTCACTTAGACTTGGAAGAAACAAGGAATGATGATGGGCATCATTTCAAGGAGTTTCGTTAAGAGACATAACCTCAAAAATACTCTCATCAGTGGGAAATATCTCGTTTAAGGGATCCGAAGAATCCTAAGAACCAATCCAAGGAGATTGCAAATAGGTATCCATGTGCATATTGAGAACATCATGACTTTCTGAAGTCGGCGTCGAAGTTGAGACAATTTCTTGATAATATTGTTCTAAGGGACTTAGCAGGAAAATGTCACCTAACAAATCAACTTGACCTGGAGAAGGAATGATCCACAGGTTAATGGAGATAGAGATCATGTTGATCGAGGTGACATGCAGAGGTGGGAAATAAAAAGTTCCCATTAAAGAAGAATCTTTGAAAAGACCTACCCCATGCTCTCATATGGAATATCGGTATTTCCCACATATTGGATGTTTCCATTTGAAGCACCAAAAGAGAAAAAGGAAAATTGATTGACGATGACAATTTTTCCTTCATGAGGAAAACGGAACACCCAGAACAAAGAGGAAACCAAACAAAACATGGCATGGGTCCAACTTCACCCAAGTAGAAGGTTATAATTTAGATTTGCATCTACAATTTCTACTTCTAACTCAATAGTCTTCCCTTCCAAGGTAATGGGAAAACTTGTGAGAATACCATAAGGATGGGAGCCTCTGTCATCAAAGGCCTCCAAGATGTTTGGGGACGGGTTGAGAGGTAGAGAGCCAATAGATTTCCAACATGAAATAGACATGATTCAGGTGGAAGCACCTTCTTCAATGACAGTATGATGGATCATCTTTCTTTTTATAATGCTTTGAATCAAAAATGAGATTTGATGAGGAAGACGAGGAACATGGTTTTCTAGATCGAAAATAATCAAGTTTGAATCAATAGGATCAATGCCTCTTATAGTAGACAATAATGATTTTTGCTATGTTGGACAAGTTTGGAGAACTTCCAAAGCAGACATCACTAAAAGCGCTTGAGCTAAATCTTCGAAAATACTGTAATGTTGAGAAGCTCTAGTGTTCGTATTATAGGATGACTTTTGAAGCACACCTTTGGGAGTTGGTCGAATCACAGATTCATTATTAGGTCTCTTGATATGGAGAGGACCATAACTGGGTGGAGTGGAAGTATAAGGCATATCAGTAGCTTCCTTTCCACCCTCTGTTTCGAAGGAGTTTGATAAACTTGAGAATTGGATGAGGTAGAGGATTGTGGTTGGTCTACCAACTAAGTCTGCTGAGATGGAAATGTATCTTTCAATACAGTCGGGGTCCCTTTTAATAAATGAGTAACTTCTACACATCGGAAAAAGTCCTTGGTGTAATGATCTTCCTCACAAATAAGGCAAGGATATTTTAGCTTTCCTTTGGAGGCATCGTCAACAAATGACTTAGGAGGATCCAGTTTTGGGGTATCATATTCTGCTTTACCTTTACCCTTCTTCTTACCTTTCAAGGATTTGTTTGTCCAGTAGACTAGATGACATTGACCTCAAAGGTTTTACCAGGATTCGATGCGTTTTTCAAGGGATGATTAGAATAAATATTTGAAACAAATTTTTTCTTCGAGGAAGGTTTAGTGGAAGTTTGAGATACTGATCCAATTATACCGTCAATATGTAGTACATCTGGAGACTTCAAAGATGCTGGATCTGAAGATGGCCTTGGAGCATCAAGAAATATTTCATATAGTGTGCCAAATTGGGAATAAACCAAATCCAAATATTGGGCACGGGAAATATCTTGATCCTTAGTAAGACAACCTCCCATTTCTATATCTGCAATTATTTTGTTTACAAATGAATTGGTCAACCATTCGGTCAACAACTCATTAGGAATTTCAAATTTGATGAGGTGACACTGATGCCTCCATTCATGGATGTGAATGGAGATATGGGCCTGTTGAGGCCTCAAAATTCTATTGCTCCAACATGGGGGATAACCACCCGGTCTGTACCTTAAAAGCAACTCCTTTTCCGTTTGGTATGGTGGCTCTGACTGGGGATTATGGGACCAATTTCCCAATGTGGGTTTGAAAATGATGATGGGTGGTTTTCAAGTGATTGCAATAATAATAATCATAACTAAATGATCTATTCTGACATGTAAATATATAATTAACTTAATCTAATATAAGCCTGGGGTATTCTGTGTAATATGTGATCTAAAAAGATATATGTTTGGTACGTGGTGATAAAGATCATTCATGTGTTAAACAAAGATGATAACATGTAAAGATAATTTCTTTGACTAAATAGTTAGTCAAGGAAATATGAAAATTATATCCCATATATCTAATGATCATACATGAAACTATATGCTTTCAACTAAGTATTATACAATAGTGAAATTAGCACATAACAGAAAGAGCATACTTCATATATAATTCATGAAATGAAATGTTATCACTAATTAGTAAAATAGAATTGATCATACAGGATAAAAGTACCATATGTGTGAGGTCCTGCTCATTTGACTAGTGACATAAATCAACTCCTTTCTTCAATCAAATTATTCTCCAAGCATACAAAATTGCATCAAAAATAGAAAGTAGTTTTATATTCAAAATTAATAACCATGTTCCATAATTTCATCAAAGCATATACAAACTTACAAAAGTGCATGCTTTGCAAATTTTTTTTGATAAAATCCTGGACCCTTCTCTAAATGCATGAGAAGGGTATTAATACTATCTAACTAAAGTTTAAAAAATAGATTATACAAAATATCTGAGGAGGTTTCAAACAACCTTCCTCTTGACTAGTAACAAACTCCAAAAATAAAATTGATTTGATGACTCGAGGTTATGAAAATGTCTTGCTATCTGCCAACTTTTCCTTGAGGTTGCATATGTCGAACATTGGTTTTACTTGAGGAGGTGCTCTGAATTGCACTCTGGCCTGTGCTGCAAACATGGCATCTATGATAGGTGGCAACATTATTTCCATTGAATTGAGTGAATAATTCACTGTCATAATTTGGCTGTGAGGTTTGACAAGAAATTGCCAATATGCCTCCTTGTCGGTCTTTGATAATTTTGTGATTGCCTCTATTTGGATTTTCATCTTTGCTTTCCAGTTTTCATCCAAGTCTTTCATATCTGGCAATGACTTTGGATCACCTTATTTTATCAATTTAGTGGTGTGCAAGGTATGATTGTCTGCCTTTAATATATTATTTGCCACTCCCACTGCTCTTCCTACTGCCAACTCTACCTGCTTAATCTGTGCATCCCAATATGTGAATAATATGTCTTTGTGTGTTTCTTCAATCTCTGGTAGATTAGTGATTCTTCCTTATTCAGATTATTTCCATTCAATATAGTCAAAGATATTATTATTTAAGTCATTAAACTCAGTTCTCTGAGGAATTGCCTTATCTGTTAATTGATCACTAGTATTCAAATATGGGGTGATATGTGACATTTTCTAGTAGAAGAGATCTTATTGTTTTGACAGAATGGAGTTTAGCTCCAATGCCTCTTTGATGAACTCATTAGTAGTGGGTACATATTTATATTTCGCCATAGTCTCATGCAACTCTTGGATTTTCATATTCTTTGCTGAGATATTTGCTTCGTGGCTTCTCCTAAGTACTTCCATACTTTGCTGCAATTGGACTATCTATTCTATGGCTTGCTTGTTCACATTTGTTTTCTCGATTTCTAGTTATTGTTCAGGTTGTGCTATCATTTATTTTGTTTCTCTTAACAAAATAGATACTTCAGTGGCCTTATCAATGGTGGCATTACCAAATGACCCTGCAAATTGTGACAACCTGGTTAAACTTTCAGTTGGATTTGAAGGAATATCCTTCTAGACTATATCCATTGGTTCATTCCTTGGTGGTATTTCAGGTGTTTCCACTCTCCTTCTCTTCCTCTATATTCTTATTACAACATTATGTAGTGGGATGTAGAATACATCTAAAGGAGGTATTTCTGTAACCTTTAGGATAGTATCAGATGTTGGAAATGTAGGCTTGATTTCTACATTATGTGAATTTGTCCGTTGTTCATTCATTGGCTCGGACTCTGAAACTTTCTGAGTTTACTGTGGAGTATGATATCCTATAGTTTCTTGGACATTTGTTGCTTTGGTAGTATCTTGGATTTTTTTATTAAACTGGTCCCATTCTTGTTCCATATCACTGCTTTCGCCTATGGGACCAGTATGCTGAGTTAAGTCAGTCTTGACCTGTTTCTCAGCTAATTTTTTACTATATTCTGCCATAGCCTCTATTTCCTGTGTCTTCCATGTGTTATGGGCTACATTCTGCTGCGGTTCTATTCAAGAATTTGGTTCCTCACTATTAGTGGTCACATTGGGTGTAGGTTTGTTATTAGTTCTTAACAAATCCAAAGGGCTTGTTTCAAGCATCTGATTTCTAAATTCTTGAAACCTTTCAAAGTCATTAGGATTCAAATTCAACTTTGAATGCTTGCTTAAATGACTTAGTTGATTGTAATAAATCTTCAAATTCATGAGCTTCATGGGTAAAGGGTTTGACCTTTACTTACGTAGTAAAATTTTGTGCTACCTTCTCTGGGTCAAATTGCCTCTTTGGCAGAGTAGCCATCCTGAGCCTCTCTAAGTTTAGTGATTCTTTGTTTGGATGGTTGAAGTTCGCCAATGAAAAAGAACCACACTTGATGGGAAAGGGTGGCCATTGTGATTTTTTGTTATCTTTCAAAGTCTTGATTAAGCCTTTTCCAACAGTTTGGTGAGCTATTTCTCTGGCTAACAACTTGTTGGAGATATACAAAGGAAGTACATGTGGTTCTGTTGTACTGTCGTAAAATATGATATGTGTGAACCATTGCTCATGAAAGTTCTTTCCCACTACAATAAGGTCTATATCGGCTTCCTTAGAAAATCTTGGGGCATTTTTATAAAAAATCATTTGATGTAATGGTAGGATATAGCCTTGTAAAAATGGGGTATATAATGGGATTCCCACACTTGTTTGCGACTGAGATGGATGCGGTATGGGTCTTGTAAGGTCCATTTCCAACCCATAATTGGAAACTTATTACAGAAATAGATAGAGTCCATGATATAAGCACTCATATAAAATGGATGAAGGTTTTCTGTGGAGGTGGATCTCTTTTGACGATATTCAGAAATAACCGTAGCTAAGTTATCAGATAGGATAGCAGCCCAATTCATTATATGAGAATTGATACATGCATTGATTAAAGGAACCCATTCTATAGAGAACTTGGCATTATTAGGCATTCCATACAATCTACATAAAATAGAGGTTGCATAGTTATGGGGATTTGCTAAAGAAGCTATGGGGTACATACCCGTCTTTTCATATTTGAATTTGTTTTCTAGGACTCTCCACCCCTGAATCATCTTAAAGGGATCTTCATTCTCTTTCTTGAACTTTACCAGGAATGATCTATCATATATATCCCGAGGGTCGGGAAGATGATACATTTGTTTCAAATATTTGGCCTTAAATGATCCCATCAGCTCCATCTTTGAATTCTTGAACTGTCTATCTTCAATATTGGCATTCTCCACTACCCTTCTAACCATATCTGTGTCTAGTAGTATCTTGGCTCTTGCTCCTATCCTATGAAGAAAATCACAGGAAGCGTCTTTGAATTGAGTTGACGAGGGTATTATTGAACCTGATGTTGCTTTGGTAATAGTAACCACAACCTACTTATCTTCAAGTCTATTGTAGATAACTTCCCACGTCGCTGCTCCTCCATCATAAATGCAAACCGTATCAGAAAATATGGGTGACATCTCTGTAACCTTAGATTCTGAAACACTCCGTTGTTTCTATTTTTTCATTACTTTTCGTAAGGATATCTCTTTTGAAGCTTCCTTGAAATGAAAGAGAGATATATTAGTGTAAATCATAGAGGGAAATTAACGCTAAAGAGCTATTTGAAATGACTTGAGTCATGGGATTTGAATGCAATCTCTATATTAACTAGCTATAACTTGAAAATATTAATTTCTCTCCTCGAGCTGCTAAAAAATAATTACTCTGTCAACCCACTTGATATTTCATTAAAAAATCAATAACTTCCCACACTTTACGCCTTATTTTCCACATCGTGACTTTCAAACATTGCAACATAGCATTGTTCGTAGATAATGCGAAATGCGATTGCAATCATTGCAATATCACATTTAGTAATCTTTAAGGAGTAACAAAGTGGCATGCCTTGTCAAATGGTGATTTGTGAAGTGCGATCACATATTGTTAGAGTGCCATGATCGAAGAATCGCAGTGGAGACTTTATTGCATATCACATTTTAGGATTTTCTTTAAGATGTTAACAATTGTTACATGGAAAACCGCGAGATGCAATTTGCGATGAGAAGAGTTTAAGTATGGGTTCTTTTCTAAAGGTTTAAGGCAAATCTTAGAGTTAGCACTTATTTTCAAAAGCTAAAAATTTAAAAGGGTCCCCATTTATATGTCAAATACTACCTATTAATCCATATAAATACGGGTGTTGTTACATAGTTTAACAGGGCCGTGATATCTTGTTTCAGAGATGTGAGCAGGTGGGTACTAGTTTCATAATGAAACGGTAACTAGAAGTGGGTGAGGAAGGTCATGGCCAAAGAGTTGAAGTCTGCATAGGTACCCTGAGGCAAATCGATGTACCACTTTGCGACAACACCTATCAAGGTTCTTTGAAAGAGGCAGAGACAAACAAAATTGTCAACGTAGGAATTGGAAGAACACCATAGTGATATGTCATCACGGGGGCCTGAGGGTCCTCTTCAGCTTTTCCTTCAAATTTGGGGCAAATACTTGGAATATTAATGGAAAATGGAGCCCAATAAGGTGAATGAAGAATTGGATCATTAGTAAGCCTCAAGACATTGGGCAGTTCCAACGTCACTAAAAATGGAAATTGTGGGTTAAAAGGCATATAAGGCCTTTGATAAGGCCCGATCTATAGGTTCCAACCCTGTTGGTAAGGATTCTGCCCCCAAAGTGGAGAATTTTGACCATAAGGGGGATTTTTCCCCCACTAAGGGATACCTTGACCATAAGGTGGATTCTTCCGAGGGTTGGGTTGTCATTGACCTGCCATAGGCTATTGATAAGCATAAGGAGGATAAGCATTGCGTGCGCCATATGGATTGTAAGGTTGCTACACCTACTGACCTTGGTAATAAAGTTGTTGGCCCTACTACTGCAGCGGTTGGCATTGTGTCTTCAAGGTTTGACCTTGTTGATATACAGGTTGAGCTTGGTGTTGCAAGGTTTGACCTTGTTGATATACAGGTTGAGCTTGGTGTTGCAAGGGTTGACCTCGCGGATACAAGGGTTGGTTGGGTTGTTGGACAAACTGCGTTTGTTGTTGAAACTACTACAAAGGTTTCCCCTATTGCTACAAAGGTTGTTGCTACAAAGGTTGCTACTACAAAGGGTTGCCTTGCTGTTGTAAAGGTTTCCTTTGTTGCAATAAAGGTTGTTGAACGGTTCCTTGAGGGATTCCCTATTGGTACTGATAAGTACCAGTTGGGAATTTACCATATGCACCAGGAATAGGATTTTGACCAGGTTGCACATGAGGACCTCCTTGTGGAATATAAGGTGGATTTTGTAGTGCTTGTGAACTAGACGGAACATAAGACTGTTGGAGAGGTATCTAGGCCATGTAAGGCTGTTGATACTAGATATTACCTGCCTTGGATGGATCAATGGGATTAGGAATACCACTACGATTAGGTTAACTCACTCCAACCATGTGACGTTGTGATCCACTCACATGGTTTCCACCTGACACAAGAGGGAAGTTTGGATTTTTCCCCCTAGGCTGTGAATGAGGCAGTGGTACATTTGTCCACTTGATAGAGGGACTGAGGAACTTAAGGAAGTATAAATCGAAACTGTCAGTTGCACCAGAATGGAAGGTTGAAACGATGGTAATGGTTGTGACAGAATTGTTGGTTGAATCAAAACTGAACTAACGACAGTTTTCACAGGGATATGAGAGGTCACGTTAGTAATAAACATACCAAAAGTAGGCATAAAATTTGATGAAAAAATTGGATTTTGGTATAAAGAAAAAGCACTGGGAGTTCCTGAAACTAATTGAGCCAAGGTTGTATAACCATGTGGAAGCATAGGCCCACTGTTTTCAGAAGGCGGTTGTGATGGAAATCTTCCTACATAAGGAAATCCTTCTAGAGGAAAGTCATATTCATATTCATTATCAACATTAAGAGTGTGAGTAGCAGAGACTTCTAGAGGACCTTAAGGAGAGGTTGGAATCTCACCTTCTGAAGCCATAGGTGGAAATAGTTGGCGAGGAGTAATCTGAGATGGACAAGGAGATAACTCCAAAAGAACACTAGGTCTATTATATGGACTATAGGGATGTTGAGGAGATATGAAAAATAGATTGAATAACGAATTCAGAGGATATAAAACAAATATCTGTTGAAACTCAAGGGTTTCTGGATCAGACTCTTGAGACGATGATGAGTCTCGAGGTGGAGAACAAGAAGCAAGGGGTTGGATACTTAGGAAAATTCCAATTTCAAAGCCTTGAGCTTCAAGTGACTGTGAAATTTCAGGATGAACTCTTTGTGAAGATCCTTCAGTATTAGACAATGAAGGGGAATTGTGAGGTGAACACAATTGTTCAGCCACAGTGACTTTCTCTAAAGAGAAGAAGGAGAAAAGAGGATTCGTTGAAGGCTGATTAAAATTAAAATTTACAAGGATTTACTCAATGCGAGGGCAAGAAGAAATTGCATGTGTTCGACATGTTATTGTTGGCAGTTAATTTTATGACACGAAACAAAAAATAAATCAAAATGGGTAATGCTAGGAAATAGGGTTTACCAAATATCTATGAACTGTTATATATGCCTTAGCTGAAACAAATGACTTGACATACGATAACCGATATCCCCGAATGTTGTGTTTGGTGTATCATGTTTACAAGGTGGATGACTCGGTTACCTGTGGTTAAAAGATAGCAACCTAGTGGGGTCTCCCAATATATACTAGATGTTATGGGGAGCACAAGTCTGTGTTAATGTTGTTTAATGCATAACCATTCGATGACAGTGTCCCTATATACTTTCCATACTAAAGTTCCTCCTATATACCCGAAAGTACTAGAGAACCTTCGATATACTTCCGTACTGCGACGAGATTTCACTCCCGGGATACAATGTAGGAAACTAATATGTTTAAAGACGTCAAAACATGTCTCTATCCTAGACCTCTAGATCTTTGCGTTAGGTGACAAATGTTCCTTAGGTTGGTTTAGGTAAATTTTAAGTTTATCTTCAATTAAGTTTCAGTTTGATGGCTCAACGATGTCATCTGAATTCCTATGATGAGAGTAAATGATAAAAATTAAATATTTTCATTCGATGAATGCTAAACTAATGAAGGAGGAGAGACAACCAAATAGTGCATCAATCAAGAAAAATGCATCAAAACACAACTCTTTATCTTTCCAATGCAAAACATAAAAATGAAATCTAATCTTTATCTTTCACTAACAAATGCAATGCCAAAATGCAATCCTATGAGAAACAAAAAACACTTTCCTTTCACTAAGATGCATTAATATTTTTTTTCTTTCCTTTCACTCTGATTCAACAATTAAAACTAATGGAATGAGCAAAGGAAAAATGCAATCTAAAACAACTAAAATGAAAATTTCATTCACTTATTGTTTTGAATGCAAATTGTTTCAAAAATACTTAAATGAAGAAGTATTTCACTTTTCTTTTCGAAACAAAGAAATCAAAACAAGCATTCACTTTCAGTCCTATCAAAGAAAACAACTGTAACCTATGCTTGACAACGGAGAATTTTTTTTTTTCAAAGCACCAATATGACTCAAGACTAATGAAAATAACTTCACAATCACAAACTAAAAGAAACTTGAAAATGGTGTCCTCACTACAACAAGACTCCTAAATGGAAAGCAATCAATATCACATAAACAAGCCAAGTAATGAGTGGAGGGTGACCTTGAAATCCTAGAAGGCAATCAAGCTTCAAAACACATCAACAAAGCCATGAGACAATTGTAATCACACAAGGAAAATAATCAAGACAAACACACTATAGTTACACTGGAAGATCACTGACAGAGGTTGAAAACCACTGAAAACAAGAAGAAACACTATTTTTTCTTCTATCCTTTGGGATCAACGTGTCTGTTAAAGGAAAAAGGTCGATGAAAGGCAGACCAGAGCATCGCTATTGTAATTTTAAAATCACCGCTGTCAGTGCTTCTGTCAAAGGAGAAAACGTGTTTGGTGAGCGAAAAAGGAAAAAATAAAAAAACTTCAAGATCAGAGTAGGCTTAACACTCTCAAGAAAAAACCAATGACTGTAAATATCTACAGTGATGCACACAAGCCAAGAAATTGACGGTTGGACAAACTCATTAGAGAATCTGACCGAAGGAATGGATGGAAAGTTTTATAGCTTCCCCAGTGGAGTCGCCATTTTGTTGTCTAGGTAAATCCTCTCTATGGATAGAGACAATCCCTCTAGCCCAATGAGTGGGACTAGAAACCTATGTCACAATCTACAAGGCTATTTCCTAAATTACAATCTAAATGAGAGAAGAGGAAGATGGCCTACCTTGTTCTAATGCTATAGCGCACTCCTTTGTTGAAGATATCAAATCACTCTGTCCTTAGGCTTAGCTTTATTTCTCACAACGTTTGAAAAGCTATACGAGATCAAAGACACAACAAAGAGTACAAGTACAACAAGCATAATTGAAAGTAATCCACTTAACATATCAAGGAGCATTAAGATAAATGATGCATTAACACAAGCATTTCTGGAAAGTAAACCAATAGTTATATATATTAATGAAATAAAGGAGGAAGCATACGGCCAAGCCTTGATGACAATAAGCTCTCCTTGAGTGAATGTCCAAGTCCAAGCTCAAGCTCTCCAAGCACTACTTGTCCAATCCAAATGAGTATGATGTAAGCACTGTCTCAGCATAAGGGTGCAATTAATCAGAGAGAAACCATTTGGGAATGGGAGAGGATGAATATATAGGCATGAAGAGGGAGTTAGATCTCTCCATAGATAGGGGAAGGCCCTCATCTCAAGGAGGTAGCTCATAGGGATAAGATCAAAGGGAAATATTGGGAGAATTGGACTACATCCACACTGAACAACCTCCAACTCATTGTTCTGGAAGCCTCTAGATCAGGAAGCTTATTTTCCTCTTTGGGAAAACTTACCTTTTAGGGATTAACGCAAGTATCCAAGTAAAAAGGCGCGCTAGCAGCACAATGCTAGTATAGTACAACTTGTCTTAACATTAGTTGTTGGTGTCACAACCGTGTTGGTCCTGAAATTAGGGTTTCAGAACTTCTTTAGGGAAGGCTCAAGGCATGTTTCCACCAGTGTTTTAGGGAGGATATAAACTGCATATCAAGATGGGTACACTACATGATTGCAAAGTTTTGGGAACTTCAGGTTATGACACAGGGAAGTGGATGAGGCGTGACAAAATATTGTGTAACAGTAAGGACGAGAGAGAGGAGTAGGGAGGGAGGGAGAGAGGGAGGGATAGAGAGATGGATTTGGAGGGGGAGAGATGAATGGAACAAGAAAGACATAAAGAGTGAAAAGTGGAGAGAGATGGGTGACAAGGGAGAGATGGAGAGAGAGTGTGTATGTTTGGGGTGAGATAAAGAGACAAATAAGGATAGATGGAGAGAATGGGGTTGAGAAGGAGAGAGAAGGAGAGAGAAGGAGAGAGGGAGGGATATAGTAACATAGTTGGAGGAGAGAGAGGGAGTGATAAGAAAGATGGAGAGAGATGGAGAGAGGACAGTAGGAGGGAAGAGATATAGAAGGGGGGAGAGGGGGAGGGAGGGATAGATAGATAGATATATTGGAGAAATAGAGTGTATGTTTTGGGGGTGATATAGAGATACAAAGGGAGATAGAGATATAAATGGAAGGTGAAGAGAGGGAAGAAGACAAAGACAAAGGAAGGGATGAAGAGATTGATATATATGGAGTGAGTGAGAATGTGTGTTTGGTGGGGTGAGATGGAGAGACAAAGAAGGAGATATGAAGGGAGATATAGATATAGATGGAGAGGGAAGAATATTTCTTGCACTAGATGCATTGATTTCAGTGTAGATGGTGATTTCTAATCCTATTTGATTGCTTGCACTAGATGCACTAATTTTAATGTAGATGTTTATTTCTAATGATATTTTACTATTTGCACTAGATGCATTGATTTCAATGTAGATGTTGATTTATAATAATATTTAATTGCTTGCACAAGATTCATCAATTTCATTGTATATTATTTCTAATCCTATTTGATTTTTTGCATTAACTGCATTGATTTCAATGTAGGCGGTGATTTATAATCCTATTTGATTGTTTGCACTAGATGCATTGATTTCAATATAGATGTTGGTTTCTAATCCTATTTGCTTACTTGCACTAGATACATTGATTTTTGTGTAGATGTTGATTTCTAATCCTATTTTATTGCTTGCATTAGATGCATTGATTTCAATGTAAATGTTGTTTTCTAATATAATTTGATTTCTTGCATTAGATGCATTGATTTCAGTGTAGACGTTGATTTCTGATTTGATGTAAATGGATGTATGATGTTACATTAATTTTAAAGTGATTGGATTAATGACGTAAATTGATTTAAGTGTAAACACAAACAAATATTGACAATGTACATTGACTTTGGTTTTATAGTAATTCAAGCTATTAATATTGGAGAGCAAGAGAGACAAGGTATGATGTTTACTACAACAACTCTAGCTAAAGATTTAAATGGTTTACGATTTCAACTATCCTTTTCATATAATCGATATGAAAATATGACAAAAATAACAAGGGTGACAATAAGAATAGTAAAAGAAAATAGTTTGAGATTAATAACATTGAAGACTATTTGTAATTGCTTACATTCTTATTATTCACATTTTCTATCATTCAACACTATTACATTGTCACTTTGCATTCAAAATTTTATTTCATCATTAAAGTTATTAACAATATTTATCATCTCAACAAATTGAGGTAACTAAGAAAATTTAAAGTTAAAATGACCAGATTAATCTCAGACATATTTAGTATATTTAAAATAATTATATTAATATTATATGTATTTACATATTATTCATAAAATTAATCATATGTTCGATAGATTTTTTTTGGTTGAACACGATTGAAAGTAGCCTAGATCCTTCTTAACTCCTGACCTATCAAGCATCCAGAGGGATCAAATCTCTCGAGGTGCAAACCTTTCCTCAATTTTTGCACTCAAAAAAGAGGTTTTCACCTCAAGATATTTTATCCCTCTCAAAGCTTGCTAGATCTGATGTTAAGATGGATCTATGCTTGTTTAATTTAATTTAATTTTTATTTTTATGTAATTTGACTTAGTCAAAATTTTAAATAGGACATTATCTCTACATACTAGGTTGGCACCTCTCAGCACAAATGTATAGCACGTTTACGCTTAGACATTAAAAAATTGTTAAAAAAATGGTTTTCCTACCTCTAGTCTATAAACAATTTCACTACAAAACAAGATTTCTTAGTTTTTCGATCCTTCCTATAAAAAAAATTCAAGCATTTTTCCAATAAAGGTAAGAACAATGGTATATCTATCTAATTTCTTAAAATAACATGCCTCTTTGGAGAGAAGGAAAATTAATTGGAATTTTATGCCTTTAAATAGGCTACATTAGAGAAGAATACCTTGTGAAAAACCATAGGTAATTTGATCCTCGAAACCTTTGCTAATTTGATTGAGTCGAAATGTTTAAATAACATAACTGAATAGTAAAATAAAAATAACAGAACAAAACGAGACATTACGACATGTTTTCCATATAGGCTGGAGAGTGCCTCTTGACACAATGATAATAGGTCAAAAACCATATCTCTTAAAGGAATGAAAGGAAGGGATAAAGGAATGGCTAATGATGCACCTGATATTGGTGCAGACAACACTGTGGAGAATGAGAATGGGTGAAGTAGCTTTCCCGCACCACATGCAGGTAATGGTGGTAGAGGAGGAGGTCTTATTTGGGTTTGGTGCCATTTTCCGTGCTCCCAACTAGTGCCATTTTCCATGCTCCCAACTAGAAGGATCACATGGTAAGCCTCATGTTGCTCAACAAACAAGAATTCAAACTCATAATTTGGGTAGGGAAAGGCCTAGAATCCTGGATGGGAAGCCATGGCTGCCTTTTTATTGTACATGCTAGGGATTTTTTGGTAAGCCACTCATACCGACCCTTTGTGACTATTTACTTGCCATTGTGTTTCTCTTATTACTTTTAGCATTTTCTCCAACATCAGGTGGTCATAATTCTTGAAGGGGTTTTGGCGACTATTGAACATGAATTTGGCATTGATAAAGAAGCGTTTTCATTTGTGCACATGAGGTTGTGAGTTCGTATTGACTATGGAATTACTGGTTAGTCTTATGGTTTGTGATTTGCTTAATGTTAAAATTAGGGAAGCAATGGGTCAATAATATTTGGAGCTATGGAGCAACAATTTTATTAACAAAAAAGGGTGAAGGAGACTCATTTGGATGTTATGAACTAGAAATTTTATAATTATTCAAGGGAGGCGTATGATGTAGATAATTTATCATCTTCACCTCCATTACATGATCTACATCCATGTCCATTTCCCATGGTAAGTTGTTCAAGAAAAAAAAAGCATTTAAGTTTTTCTTTTTTCTTTCTTTCTTTTTTTCTTTAAATGTGGTTCATTGTCAAGCTATTCCAAGGGAAAGGAATTAAGGTACATAATTTCATTACATAGTCAAATAACTTGAGAATCAAACCCAGGTGGGGAGGAAGACAATAGTTTTTTCCCGCCACTCAACCTACCATTGTATGAACGAACATGGTCCTTTATTAGCATATATGGAAGTCTTATATGCTAACAAAGGACATGTTTCTTCATAAAAAATGGTATAGGATAATGAAAGATCATAACAATGACTACTTGGATGCAAATTGTAAAGGGACTCATAAACATTGTGCATGTTATAGGGGGTTGAGAATTAACTAAACATCAAAGGTGTAATGACTTATGCAACAATAAATGAGACTTTGGAGTATTTTGTGCTATGATTTAATATAAAAATCTGATAATCAGAATTTATTTTATTTATAATAAAGATTACAAATATTTGTGTGAGTGTTACACTTTGGTGGAAACATGAGTATGCAACAAGGTTACCTATTGTAGTAAACCATAGTTTACTATGTAATATATCACCTTTGAGTGTGTTTTTTAAGGTCATGTCAACAAGTTTTTACATAGTAGGTGTTTCCATTCCTTGTATAAGTAGATTTTAGCTTCTTAGACTTGTATAAGTAAGTTTTTGCATTGTGAATTGTAAAGTTTTTGGTATAACAAGTTTGTGTTTGTATCTTTATTACTAAAGTGTTATATAAGGCATAATTTATTTTACATATCATTATAACACATAATAACGAGTGAAACTAAAGTGCTAATGTAATTCTAACTAATGTTTGACATGTAATGATATATTTTTCCATCTAAGTAGTGGCCATTATATTATTTTTGGTTGTGCATGGAATTGATGGATGTCTTTTAAACTTTAGATCTTATCACTGTTTGTTGGTTTTGGACTGTTACAATATATGGTGTATGCATGTTCCATGAATTAATAGCCACTTTTCATTTGACCGTGATGAGTAATGATGATAAACAACTATGCCTCTAATTTTGATTTTCTTTGACTCATTTTGAATACTCATGAATGACCTATTGATATAAAATCTCATGTCACTTTGAACGAGCATTATTTTCCTAACTTGAAAGATCTTATGCTTGAAAACAGTGATTTGATGGACTGTTAGTTTCCTAAGTTAAAATATTTTATGCTTGAACACAATAATTTTATGGACTATTCGCATGTCTTACCTTCTTCATTTTAGAGTGGATTTTAATTGCATAGATCAAGAAGATTCCACTTTCATCAATAAAAAATAAGAATAGGGTGAAAAAATTGGATAAGAAGATAAATGACAATTTCAATGGTGGGAGGAATAACTATGAATATTTAAGGTTAGAATTTTCTATGTTGTTAAAAAAAATGAGGTTTTGGTGCATTGTGTCCATTTCCATCACTCCCAGTGTACTATCCACATGCTTAAAAAAGTGTTAGCCTAACGGTCTATGCGTTGTTGGAGGAAAATTAAATGTGGTGATCTTTCCTTTTACTAAATTTAGCCATATTTCTTGATTACTATTATTATTAAAGAGAGAGAAAACATAAAGGGTAGTGGGGGATCACTATAAATACTACTCGAATGAGCATTTTAGAGGTGCTTGAAATAGTTTTTCATTCAAGAGGTGTTGAGAATTGACTAGACAATGATGATGCTCCCTATATGTCAATAAAATAAATGTTTAATATTGGCATATTCATATTGAGAATGTAGTAGGTGTACTTCATTTATTTATAATACATAACTAATATATTTATGTGTTAATAATACACTTTAGTGACACCTTGAACATGTAATAAGGTACTCTTTAACAACTCTAGAAAAAAAAAGTGTTTTGTGTAATAGATTATCATTAAGTATGTTGGTTGGATCAAGACAATAATAGATTATGGAGTGGATGTTTTCACTCTTTTTATAGGTAGAATTTAGCTTCTACACAATTTTTTTGCTTGTTTGTGTAAACTATATATGGGCTAAGTTTTAATTCTATGTGATGTAATCAACATAACTTTCCATATGTTTGATTTCATGAGTTTTCAATTTGAGAGATATTATTCATTGTTTGGGCCTATCCATCTTAATATATGTAAAAATGGTAAGAAAGAAAATAAATCTCTAAAGGAGTTGTACAGAAACTAATGTACTATATTTTGTTACTCGTTTGAATATGTATTAGAAAAGAAGTGGTTGAGTAGAAAATAAAAACACTTCATAAGGCGAGAGATAAATACCAAAAAAATGAGGGGGAGATGAAGACTAAAAAAATAAGGGAAATATCTTATTGATCAATATTATTTTAGATATTATCAAGAAAACATGGGAAGTAGTCTAAATAGTAGTTTTTTTATGTTTTGGAGAACTAATAACTATGGAGGTTACCAATATTTTCACTCACCAAAAATGTTCTTCCATGAAATTAGCATCATCCTAATTTGTGTACCCTAATTTTAAACAAAGGTATCACAAACTGGTGCTTATGCTTATAACAATGGATTCAACATCAATCCTATTACTAAAAACCCTTGTCCATTCAATGTGGAAAAATATTGAAACGATGGGGTTATGACAGTGGAACATACTAATGAGAAGGCATTTATGGATGAAGAAAGATCAATAAGACAAATCAACAAGAAGCTAATTATAGTGCCAAGTATTTTCAAAATTCCTACTTCCTTGAGCAAGGAAATTCAATAGTTTAAAATCTATGTGCATGTCAACAATAACATAAAATTTTTTGGAGATAATAAAGTTGAATTTCATGGCTCCATAGGTTAGGAGAAAGTTCGGGATGAACCAAAGTGAAAATCCAAATCCAAATATTCTATGGAGGTTTCAATCCTTAGAAAGAAATGAGAATTAAAAATACTAGACAAAATTTTAATCTTTGAAATACATGATCTTGGTCTATTTACATAATGATTTAAAATCCATGGGAAAGTAATGAGAAAATAATAGATAAGTGGAAGAGAGAAGTACTTAAATACCACCAAATAAAGAGGATTAGTGCATGAATTTAAAACAACCACTATACTTGTGTTAGGAAGAAATATGAAAAGTAAAAAAAAAATACCTATAAATGTTGAAGGGAACTACTAGTACTCCTCCCATAATTCCACTATCCACACAATCTTCTTCCCATTGTTTAGGAGAAATAGTGGGAGAATTAATTCATAAGTGGTATAAACATGTAGAAATAATGGAATTAATGGAAGAGGTATGAATATATATAATGCAAAGAAGTCATATCCAACACATAAAACCTTGAACATCAAAAGAAATCTACATTTTATAGGTGAAATTGTTCCCATAAAACCGAACGAAATACATGGTTGAAATTGGAAATGGAAGGGGAAATTGAAAATTGGATGGGAGAAATAATTCCATGAATGAAATATATTAGCAAAATGGTTTCCATAAAACCCTAATTTGAGGAAAGTGTGGGTGATTTGATTCTAAAAACATCTTGGTTTGAGAAAATATGGGAGAA
This sequence comes from Pinus taeda, assembly GCA_000404065.3. NCBI lineage: Eukaryota > Viridiplantae > Streptophyta > Pinopsida > Pinales > Pinaceae > Pinus > Pinus taeda. The sequence continues at coordinate 26,330 of APFE031756959.1, read as the reverse complement.
TGACATACAAAAAAAAATAATTAGATTCCCAAAAATCAAGGCGAATTTAAAGTTTGGTCATTAAATTGGGATGAGGAACGCCATTTCCACAAATTTCCTTTATATTTTATGGGCACAAGTGATCTAACCAACCAGTCCCAAAGTGAGGCTAGTTAATCTTGAAGTACTATCTTTACATATCCTTGACCAAATCCACCCACATTAGGGTTATTTGTTAATCGTTGATTGACCTTGATCATTTTTCCTTTTGAAATAAGAATCTTAGGTCCTAGAGGTAAAATTTCAACCACTTGCCCACTATCTATGTGTTTCAATTTTGATCTTGGAATAAGTTAGAATCAGAAGGTTATTTAGGATAAATATTCCTTCAACCAATTCCTTATCTTTACTTGACCTATTCGACATATTCCAATGAGCAATAGAGTTATCTGTGCCTGGTAATACTCATGAAGGAAATTAGTTCGAGCAATTAGATGGTAATATCAGAATGTCAAGGTATGATAGTTTATTTGAAAGTTGACTCTCAAGGCAGTGTACTAGCCCACATCTCATCCTGCAATGAATTTTCCTCCTACCGTCGACAAGGAAAGGAAGGAAAGGCATGTCATTGCCTAGCACTGTTATACTCATCAAGCCACAAGAAAGTAGATAACATTCATATTTATTTCTAACCTCCCTACTTCCTCAATATAGCTAGCCTTTATTCATGTTTAGCCTTCATTAACTAACCTCACTTTGGGACTGGTTGGGTTAGATGGCTTGTCCCCCATAAGACATAAAGGAAATTTGCAGAAATGGGGTTCATCGTCCCAATTTAATGACCAAACTTTCAATTCGCCTTGATTTTAATGTAGTTATCCCATATTTTCTCAAACAAAAGTGTTTTTAGAATTAATTCACCCACATTTTCCTCAACTTAGGGTTTTATGGAAACTGTTTTGAATATATATATATATATCATAACTAAAAATTTCGGCCAAACATTACTTCAAATAAAAATTCACCCCCTAAGTCTAGGGGGTGTAGAGCATATGGAGACAGGGTGTTCTGGTAAGGCACTATGTGATGTGAAGATAATTGGTTTGAAAATCCATGGGAAAAAATCTAGTGATGCTAAGGGTTTGTGTCGTTTGGGCCGGGTGTGAATCCCAGGTGATTTTGATAGCTTAGATGTCCCTCAGTCTTAGTTACTCAAGCTAGAGGTTAGGCGTGCCAGTCATCTCAAGATTCACATAACCTATCAAACAAAAAAATTCATGCCCTTAAAATTTGGAACCTTAAAATTTCATAGACGGAAAAAATTATGCCCCTAAATTCTCCATGATGATTAATAACCATTGAGAATGGTAATATTTAATGGTGTATACGTTGGCATATACATTGTTGGGCATTGCAACTTTGTGCATCCAATCATATATGGTGTAAATACATCATTAAATGTTAGATGACTTAGTGGATAATGTTTTAAATATATCTACATATTCTTGCTAATATGTTGATTGGGTCCAGTGAAAGTGGATGAGAGGAGGAATTATTTCCTCTCCACCCAAGTTAAATCCCACTTTGGACGTAACTACTCTTTCTGTCTATTTGTTGAATGGGGCTCCTAAGGAGTTAATTGTCCATTGGGCATTACGCACAAATTTGAGAGCAAGGCAATTTATATTTCAAGGAAAGAAGAAATATGCATATACCAATACATTCTCCATTGTATTATAGATTGATTGATATATCAAATTATAAACATTAAAAATGATGACAGAGTTTATATGACACGTTAGGTATAATTATAACATAATCAATGAGTGTTGATGTTCGTAGCTTGAACAAGTACTTACGCACAAGCCTAAGTGTTTAGGCATACAAAAGTCACCTGAAGTATCCTTAGGACACTTTCTCAAATGTGAGTGAGGTATTATAGTAACTTAGCCTATGTCTAACCTAGGAAATCACATAATTAATTATGTTGGCTATTGATTGACTTGTCCCTCTTAAGCTTTAGGAAAGCACATTAATTAATTATCGACCCTCTTAATTGACTCGTCCCTCTTAAGCATTCAAATTCTTATTCTCATGGGAAATTTGGCCTTTCTTTGAATAATATATCCTTTGGAAATTTAGTCACAAGGAAATGACCCTCCAATCTTGTCTTTGGCCTTTCCAAGAACAATTATTCTTCGCACCCTGATATACACAAAATACCCTACCAAACACTAAATCACAATGCAACTATCTCCAACAAACAAATTTTGTTATAACTTCAAGAAATGTCAATGAGAAAGAGATATGCTAGGGTGGCAATGATGTCCATTGAGCATGGAAGATGTCTAACTAGGGTGGTAAGGAATCCACCAAATCTAGAGTGAGGGCCTCACCTAAACCAGTCGAAAGAAAACTCACTTGAGCTCCTCACTAATAGAAAATGATATAATGGAATAGAGTGATCAATCATTAAGCTTCCTTCTCCTTTTATAATCATTCATTGAGACTTCTCCAAGCTTCTAGATCTTATTTTAATGTTATTTTATTAAAGAACTCAATTTTCCCTCCAATGTGATTTTTTACCCATCTTTAAAATAAAATACCTTTTTCTCCTCTTATTATTTATTATTTGCCCTTTTTATTTAATAATAACAAAATTGAGTAAATTCGCATGGATCCCCTAGATTAACTTTTCCTTCTCGCTAGCTTATTAGGATGATAATTAGGCAAATAGGAAGGATATCCCATGCTAGCAAAAATCAGGGAAATTAAATTCAATGTAAAGTTATAAAAGAAAGGCGAAGGAGAAGAGAGATACACACCATATAATGACACTAGCCATTTAGAGAGGGATTTTCTCAAGTGAGGAGTGCGATACTTAATTGTGTTAGGTCCAAGGAAGGTACAAGGGTGTAACATAGGAAATCCATATCATCTAAGGAGATCAAGGGTAGGTTGTATGTTTTAATTTTATTTTCTTTAGTAGGGACATTATCCCAGGACAACAACCCATGGAGGCTCTCAGTTATTAATGAAGAACTATTGATGGGAAGAATGTGTTTTTTATCACTTGGGATTGAGATTGGTCTAAATTTTCTTCCATTAATTGTGTTAAGAACCTAATTGTGCATTTATTCAATAGATATAATCCATTAGGTTAATAAAGTGCTAGATGATAGGGTTAACAAAATTTTAACATGGTATTAACGTGAATAACTCTGAGAACTAATCTTTGAATCATGAATGCAGCTAGGTTTGTGTAGGTATTTCGGGACTAGGTTTCGTTGTGATCATATGAGGTGAGCTACTTGTAGGTTGTATGACGTATGATGGGTAAGGAATTTTTTTTGAAAAAATTGGCTAGATAAAAGTTGTTAACATCTAAGTTTTAAAGGTCCAATTAAAAATAAAAATAGAAAAAGTGGCATGCAAGCTAAGTGGGTTACTAGCCATATTGGAAAATAGGGAAGCCCTCACCAACCAACCTTGCAACATTCCAAAGTAGATAGAAGGGACATGCTAACCAAGCTACTGATAGGTTGAAGATGTAGGGGTATGAAGGAGCTCACACATAAGTAGATGGATTGACATGAAGGTAGTGTAATAGGGAAAAAACATATAGAGCTCAAGTACGAGAAAATAGATTGGGAATAGATAAGGCCTAGTTGTCACAACAACAATGGGCTGAAAAAGGTTTCCAACAATAGAATCGATCCATAGTGATGAGAAATATTTGTATCCATCAGGATATGAAAATCAAGAGACAATGATTTTCATGGGCCATACAAAGTGATCATAGAAAGTCAATAGTGAATATGTGGATCATGGCCTCTAGATAGGGCCACATAAGGCATGAAGGCGATCAGGGGTGAATATACCATAATGAAAAAGAAATAACTACGAGACCTATGCATAGTGAAAAAAATGATAGTTGAGTACATAGGTCAAAGTGAATATGGTCGAGAAGCACACAATACCATTGCCAAAGGAAAAAACTGATTATAGAAGGCTATGAGAGATAACAGTCAAAGATGCAACTAGGTGAGGGTCAACTAGATCAAGATCATATAGAGGATAAGAGTTGACCAGTGAACATCACTGGAAGAAAATAAGGTTTATAGGTAGAAAATGTGAGAAGTTATGGGCTATAAGAGCTAGGTGCCAGGGATATAGTCAAATAATCGTCAACAAACAACCAAGGGTTATTGCAAAGGAGATATAGTGAGATAGCCACTTAAACAATAGTTTAATACAAACAACATTATTATCAGATTTAAACCCTTAGAAGGAGAGAGGGAGACTACACCAATCATTTGTGTGACACATAACATTTCAGTCAATTTTCTAATTTGGAGAGAATGGAAATTAGTTCAAGGTTTGAGGTTTGAGGACAAGTTGGAGGGTGGTTATGACTTCATTCACTATAAGGTCAGCGTTTCACTAATTATCATGGAGAATGTCATATGGGAATTTATTAACACCAAAATCACCCCACCTATATATGTTACAGATTTGGCCATCCATAATCAAAAGGATGTGAAAACTACAAGGGTTATCCTGGATGTAGTGAAGGAACATGCAATTCCTCACTTGTCTGAAAAGAATAGAAAAATGGAAATATCAATGGCTTTAATGAATTTATACCAAGGCAATAATGCCAACAAGAAGATGGTGTTGAGAGAAAAACTTAGGAACACCAAGATGACCAAATCAGATACAATGCCTAGTTATCTCACCAATATCACACAATTTCTTGATGAGTTGGCTATAGTTGGGGAGAAAGTGATAATGGCTTCATGTTCCATAATCCAATGTGGATATTCCACTGAACAACTTGTAACAACAAATATGATAAAATTATAATTAAAAACCCAAAAATTATACCATGTTGATTATTTTTCCTTAGACTTATGAATTTATTATGTTAGGATATTGAACAAGTTTCTTTATATTATAGGGTATCTTCCAACTATATTAATTCCAATAAGAGGAAAAATTTTAATGAATTCGAGGACCAAGGTAAATCTAAGTTTGAATCTAATAGAATATTCCATCTTATGTCCAAAGAGAAAAGCTGCTAGTGTAAAAGTGATGAACAAGGATTTGAATAGAATAATATTTTAATAAATGTCAACGAAGGGCATGATGAGAATTAAAATGACAATATCACACATTTAGAAATGGATCAGTTTTGTAATCGTGAGGATCAAACATATAACATAAGAAATGAGGTAGGAAAATATGCAGTTATGTCATTCCAATATCAATATCCAAAAAATAATTCATGCTATAATTGGAAGATGATATAGAAAGAAGCCTTTCACATCATTAAATGTCCTAGGAATCCTAATGCAATTAATCAGAAGTACAATGTAGAAAGTTATGAGCAAGCACTACAAAGTTATGAGAAAACACTATAATTTTAACATTGTTATTTTGGACTCTTATCCCAAAACAGACATGTTGGAGACAATTCAATCTATTATCGAGACAATAGTTCACAAACCTTAAATCCTTTTCCCAATGTATATGAAAATTCTCAGATATATAGAAATGATATAAATACATTAGAATACAGTTAAAATGGTTGCACAAGTGTTGGTTAGATAGTAGGCAAGGGATATCCTAATCATAGTGTAAAATTGGAAGTGATTATTTTAGGAAAAGTCATCAAAGGGAAGATGTTGCAATATTTAACTAATATGAATAATTGGGGATATAACCATCTAAGTAAAATGAGTACTAGTTCAAATGAAATTTTTGAAAATGATGTGTTGATAATTCCCCCTAGGCATATGCTCCAACAGGCAGTAGGAATCCTTTCAATGAACTAATGGAATGCATGAAGTATTTAATAAGACCCATCTCTACGAGGAATAACATAGTTGGATTCTCTAGGGAAAAATGATTTTAAACATCTAGAATTTGTGTAATCAAAGGTGTTTAGAAAAGGATCATTAAATAGTACTATGAACAAAGGAAGGGTTGGAATTGCATGAAATGGAAATAACATCTAATAGAGACTTTATGTTCAAAGGGAAACTGAAATAGAGATGGAATCCTAAAAATATCGTAACCATATGGTAATAATTTTTGTAAGGAAATAATGGTAGTTTGCTAAAAGGCATAAATATCATGTGGAGAGGTAGCTTCATTGTGAAGTTAGATCAATTGCTCATTGAGAATAACAATGGTTTTTAGTAATGAATAAACAAGGTTTCTTCTTGTTTTCTCTACATAGTATTTTTTCTTCTACCAGAAGCGTTTTTATTTTGAAGAGAAATATTTTTCTTTCTGGAAAGAAAACATGTTTAAAAATAAAATATTTCTTGTTTCAAGAGAAGGGATAGCCATAGATAGTTTTAGAAAATGTCTAGAAAAAGGACCAAAGAGATTTGAACTTGAATCTTCTACTACAAAATAACACCCTAGATAGTTTCAGAAAATGTCTAGGAAAAGGACCAAAGATATTTGAACATGAACCTTCTACTATAATGTGGGTCCCTACAAAAGATATATTTGAAAAATACTAATGCTTAAAAAGGTAGAAAATATGTGCTTAAATGATTTAGATGAAATGCAAGGGTAGGAATGAAACTATTTTCTCTTATTTCATGCCAAAAATACTTCCCCAATCAACTACAATCTTTGCTTTTAGTAGATAAGGAATATAACATATGCCAAGATACTCTAAATAGTCCTATAACAATTATGCTTTTGCAATTATTTTTATTGTTATTCAATGGAAATCAATAGATGTTTCAGATTTCCATTTAATTGATGCTAGACAGAGATATAATTTACATGGACTTTGAGAAGAAGTTTTGAGTGCTTAGTAGACTAATGTTGTTGAAGAGTGCAGAGTAGTTGGTGCTAGATCATGTACTCACAAAGGGAAATATATGAGCATATAATTTATTTAGTGAATACAAATCCATACATTCCATTCATAGGTCCAATATTTCATACAAGAATGATTAATTAAAAAGACCAAACAATTTTCATGTGTGTTACCCACAACATCTATTTGGGACAAAAGTTGGTTGTCTATGTAGGGTCTTTATTTGGTAGATTGGTTTGTCAAACTACTTTGGAAACATAGAAGGGATACAAGAAGGAATTTGAGCTTGTGAAGTAATGTGTAGAGTGGGAGATAAGATAATATAAGATAATCTTATAAAATGTTGAAAAAATTACCACAAGAGATCACAAGAGTAGGTCAATGGGACTAATGAGTACATGTATGGATACAATGTAGGTGTGACTGTGTAGCTCCTATAAAATGCCAAAAATGATACAAAGAAAGAAACTTACATAAGTATAACATCATAATATATATATATATATAAAACTATGAAAAATGTACAGTGATACAAAAAAATTGAGCTTGTACAAGGAGAGATATCATGCAAAAGGTTGCAACTTTGAAGCATTCATAATGCTTCTCAGAACAACATGTTCCTGAATTTTATTGTGGGTATTAATTGAAGTCCCTAAATTCTATGAAGACATAATAAGTAGGGTGTATTCTCAGATTTGTAAGTAAAATTTAAAATTTGACCCTAAGAAACAATATGGATGACACTATTTAAAGATAGAAATTGACATATTTGGAGGTTGCAGTGTCATCATACCCTTGAGAATAGGACATATTTATAATTATTTTATAGGTCTATAAAGAAAACAAGTAGTGCCAATATAGGGAGGTCAACAATTTGATATACATGGCACTGTAGATAAATGCAAGCACTATATGATCATGAATTTCCTTTAAGCAACAATGAACTTGAAGGGATTTACAAGCTATGAAGACTACTTAAAGAGGGATAGATTTGAAAACCCTAATTAATGTATCAACTAGAATGCATTATAATCTACAGACTTAACAAATGTAGAACATCTATGCTAACATCACCAACTTCTTCACCCTCAATTTCACCAACAAACATTGCTTGCTTCATCCCTCAAATTCTTGTTGTTGATGATTTCATGCCTATTGGAGTATTTTAGGTACACAATTCCCCCCATACTTGTGCTTGTTCTAGTGATGAAGCATAATATGAAACCATTACAATACCTTGATTCAAATCCTCCTAATAAAAAAAACATATCACGATCTCAACTTAAACAACATATCCTTCTAGTAATGTGCTCCCAATTGATCAAAGTAAACATCGAATGAGAATTTTAATCTAATGCCAAAAACCATGACAATCCTCCTACAATATGCATGTAATAAACTTTAAAACCTACAAAATGAAAATTATGTTCCAACTTAGACATCACACCCACGAAGTTGCATTTCTATCCTACAAAACTAAGATAAAGGTTATACCACATTGTTGAGCATGAGACATTTCACCTTTAAACAAAGATGCTCGACATTTTATTACAAAAAAAAAACAATGTCTGATTATTTTCCCAATTATGAATGAAAAAGTCATTTGAGTTAATGTAATCACATTGTAGGTCAAATATGTGTATATACACAATCTTAAAACTAGACCTCAATACAAAGAAATGAGACAAATAGTCATAAAACAAATGCTCAACACAAAAATAAAACCATTAACTGTAAAAAAACCCTATATGGTCTATGATATTAGCTTTGAAAGAACCATTGAGATTCATATAAATACAAACATTGTCATTTGTTGATATGCAAATGCATCCCATTTTGAGATAGTTGGGACCTAAAGATTTTATTTGAATTCTCTTGAATTAAACTACATACATATTTTAAATTCAGAAGTGAAAATAAGTTACAATCAACAGTCATAATACACAAGATTGGCCTTGGGAACTTCTAATTTTTTTAAATATCCTATTGGCCTTTTGAGTTTTGGTACAAATGGAGGCTTATAGCCCAAAGATTTATCAATTTTTGTGAATTTTTATTGAATGAAGATAGGGTCATATGATAGTAGATGTTGGAAGTATAAATTTGGATGTAGTCAAAGGGTTTAATGTTGTCACATCTATGTTCAAAATTTTAGATAGAAATAACGTTATAGATCTAGAGGGCCATGACGAGGTTAACCCTAATAATGTCATGTTAGAAATTAAATAATAGAGCAATGGAACACATAAAATGTTGTGGAAACACAAAACACAAAAAAAAACAAGAGACACAAATATACTTAGTTCACCCAATTTGGCTATGTCCACAGAGAAACAACAAGTCCTTCCTTTTATATTATCCAGCATACAAAAGAAATACAACCTACAACAAATCTATTGTATCTTCCTCCTCGCTCTCACACAATCTCCCTTTTTTTTTCTCACACAGAATAATAGACAACCACAATATAATTTCCTCATATAAATCAAGGGTTTACTTCTAGGGAAAAAAACCCTAAATTAATATAACTTCTACCGTCATATCTTCCACCTAATGAATGACCCAGATTGACTATGAAATTACAATATTTTATAAGGTAATTTTACTCTCAATTTTATTTTGGGGGCATTGCCCTTGAATTCCCTCCAGGGGGGGCTCCAAAAAATTTCTACCATCTTTCCTAGCAACACTATTGAGGGGACAAGCCCCTCCCCACACCCCCCAATTGGAGACTGGGATCCAAATGCGTCTAAAACAATACCTATGAATCAAGAAGACAATCATGCTCCACACCCAACTATTCCAAGGCTCTTTAGCCTTGTATAGTGTGGAATTTTCTTATCCAACTCATTCAAATACCATGATTTTGAGCAATTTTGGTTTTAGAATTAATGCAGGGGGTATCATCGCACTAATTGGAAAGAGTGGGTATGGTAAGTCCACCATCATTAGACTGATATAAATATTCTATGATATGTTGAAAGGGACAATACTCACATATGACAAATAATTGAGAAGCTTCATTTCCAGTTTTTGAGACAACACATATCTCTTGTAGGGTAGGAGCCACCTCTTTTTGTTGGGAGAATTTAAGAGAACATTGTGAATAGTAAATAGAATGCAACTCAGGTGGAGATAATAGAGGCTCCCAATGCCTATTCATTCATTTTTTAGGTTTTAATGAAACAAATCTTTAACAAAAATCACTCACTGTGCTTATGAACTAAATGCTATTAATGAATGTTGTGCATTGTGAATATATACTATAGATGCTTGAAGGATGGATACAAACTAAAAAAAAGTAATAGGAACTTGGTCAACCTCCTTTCTACGTGGATGGGATGACTATATATCTTCAACTTTTTGGATTTTCAACTTGTAGTAGGAGCGTTGGAGTAAATAATCTTTAATGTTTATGGAAATTTCACTTTTCATTGACCTACGTAGACAAGACTGCACCTATTTTTTTGTGTTAGGCTATGTTTTTTTCATGTAAAAAAAATACAAAGAAAAAGGTTCCTTTATAATTCTTGATCATGGTTGATCAGATTCTTAAAGATGCCTAATTGGAGGCTAAATCTTTTCAATTACTAGTAGTATCAAGAAATTCCATGAAATCTTGCTCTCTTGGTTCATAATGATTTGACAAGCATTTGGATGCATATTAATAAACTATAGGAGAATAAATGGTATGTTAACCTGTAGAATGGACTCCCAATAATTACAAGCAATATAAAACCATACATAGTCTTTCAAAAGGAGCAATAAAATCAAAATTTTAATGAATTTCTACCAAATAATTCTTCTCATTCTTTTATTTTCCATTCTATATGTAAGTGAATTACTAAAATTGGGCTCCTTCCATGTGCTTGTATTAAAAGCACCATATTACTAACATGATCTACCTCATTAGGTAGGAATTGGTTCTAGTTTCTCATGCAATTATTGGATGTCAAACATTTATCATAGTAATGTCATCCGTCCAAATGATGCATAATTGAAAACATATACCTTATGACAATAATATCTTCCAAACACATTAAAATATGGGAAAAAAACATAAATCACAAAGATGAAAGGGAAATAGTGCCAAGGCATGAAATTTCCCTTGAACAAAGAATCATGAGGATCCAAACCCCACATAAAATAACATAATGCAGATGTAATGGTCCTATGGGAATTATGGGTTTAACTTTGACTTTGAACTAACAAGTTGGGGGTTCAAACTAAATTCATGCTTACTAGGCACCCATGTTATTGCCTTAGATTTTAGGACTACATAAACCAAAACATGATGTGTTAGGTGCCCATGCAAAACTAATTTAGCATTTTCTATATAATAAAACAAGATTTCATCAACGAAACGATTTAGTGTCCTTGAGGAGTTTTAGAGGAACTTTCAATTTTTCTTTAATTTAATCACTTTGTTTATGTTAAAAGAGAGAGAGATATCACATTCTCCTTAGTGCAAACACCATCATCCCAAAAAATAGATTAGTTTCAAGGGACCATTCTTTGAAATGGGAAATGCATAAACCATAACCCAAAGGTTGGGAAAATAACTAGAGAATTTAGCCATTTGTCTACACATTCCTACTTAGCCTTGTTGTGTATGAGGTGGGAGAAGATGGCATTTCCTTTAAAGTTGCAAGAGACCACAAGCCAGTGGAAGTGACTTTCAAAGAATTCAATTAATTTAACATAGGGATGTGTCCCCCTTGCCTCAAGGAACCATGGGATGAAAATGCCACTAAGAGAACTTGGTCCTTGATGCAATTTCTCATGTTTCTCATGATTAGTCTTCCATTTACCAATAAAAATTAGTCTTTTAGTGGATAGTTGTTGCTTTTGCCATAGATATTGGATACATTGGCTTATTTAAAGCTCAATATCCTTGATATTAGAAGCTTGAAACCCATGATATTTTCTCTAAAATTTATTGATTAGAATGTTGTGAATAACTCAATTTCTCCAGCTTGTCATTGGAACTTTCTACAAAAGGGGTTTATGAAAAGGTTTAGATAAATAAAAATACTTTCTCCTAAACCTCTAAGGTTTTAGTAAATAGTTGGAAGTTGGTGAGATTTTGTTAATCCCTAGGAATGGGGTTATTGTTGTAAAAATATTTAATTTGCATATGATTTTAATGAACTATTGTTTAATTACTAATAAAATCGTGCTACATATTAATTTTCCATCCCTAATATCAATGAAAGAGGCATCGCTAGTGACATCCACAAGATCATAGTGGTATTTTTCCCTTCTAAACCCAAATCCATCTTCTTCGGATATTCACTCATAGACCATGATAGCACAAACGTTTCCTTATCAGCGGCATGTGTTATGGTTGCAAACTTCACTGCGAGCCACAAAAGCAATGCTTTGGAATACATATGACCAATTGGAAGATTAAACACATCATTTGAATTATGAGTTGGTAAATTTTTATCATCTACATAATGAAATATGCTTTAGCTTCAAATCCCCTATCTTAGGGGGGCACATTTTGTGATCTTGTCACTGAGACCATTATGAGAAAATGGTGGGAAGATAAGTGGTTTATCTTGTGAATAAGTCCTTGGCTTTGCCAACTCAAAATCAAAATCAAATATTGTCGAAATTATGATAACACAACTAAAAAACTATTCATGAAAATTATTGACAAGACATACAATGACACACTTTACACCAATGCCATAACCTAGTGCTTCAAGCTACTCTGCAATTTGAATTTCTAGTTCCCTATAAAATAAAGGCATAAAATAAAACAAGATATAATTCAAATGAATGAATGCTCAAAACCTTAAAACTTGACTGGTGGCTTAATATAAATAAAAGGTTGGAGAAAGGACACAAGCAAACAATGGTTGTGGTCTCTCAAGAAGTTCCTATAGAATTGGAATAACAAATGTTGTTGTTTTCCTTAAACCCGTTTGATCCAACCCAATCAATTTCCTACCTGAAAGCACAAACAATGAAAAAATTAGAAAATTGCAACTTAATTTAATAGATAATCAATAAACAACATCAACCTTTTAACTTTAGGGATTGACCCCCTATTTGAAACTAAACCTTAAACCCTTATAGAACACCCATGTAGAATCGTAATCCGTAAACTCATTTGCCTCAAGTCAAACTCTAAGCCCAAACTGAAAAAAGTATTTGAGAATAAAACCTTCCAAGGTAAGGGGAATGAATTGGACATGAATTTTAGATGGTTTATTCCATCCCAAAGCATTTCAGGATTTGGTTATTTGTTCACATACACCTTAGGGACTAGTAATCAACAAGAAGCTCCCATATTTGCAAGCTCTACTTAATGTCATGGCTCCACAACATCCTACAGTACTCAATGATTGCCCTCCACAGAAAGTGCACATGCTCAACTCCTCTGTTTGTCTCTCTCCATATGACTTTGGCCTCATCCAAGAAACTATGTATCATCTTGGAAGAAAGCATTAAAGCCTCGTAGGAACATGCCAAGATGGAAATGGCATCAACAACCAAGCACGAACTTCGTGGCCATTGATTTCCTTTAATAATTGTTGTTATAGGGGGTTTTGAAGATAAACAATTTTACAGGGTTGAGCATAAATAGATGATCCAAGGTTTCAGCTCATTAATTCTTGAGGTTTGAATAATATGGCATGTAAATATGAAGCATCGTCCATCTCAAAAACTTTATATCTGGAGACATGGTAAGTTGTTTTAAATTGTTGTTGCTTTTGAGCAGCTTAATATTAAATAATGTGAGGTTGTGTTTTTTGCATGTACCATAGCTTAAGTGTTTAAGACGAAATATTAATTTTTTCCTTAAAAATGTCTTAAATTGCCCTATTATGTAGTAGTGATGTAAGCTATGGTTGTGAAGCAACTTGCAATGGGATATTAAACCCGAGTTGAATCTTTGTCTTAGTTAATTTTTTTGCATAATATCAGACATTTAGATTCCCAACTTATTGGTAGGAATTCAACTCCTAATGTTCTAGATGTAAATAATATTACTTATTAAACGATATTCTAGAATCTTTACTTCAAAAATTCTTATATGAGAAAGTGATTGGAAAAAATTCTAGAGGGTTATAAATAGTCTATGACTCTCTACTACAAATGTATGAGCCAAGTATATAGATATTACCTTCTATTGAGTGCCAAAGTAGTTTTCTTTTGCATGAGCATAGAATTGTTGATATACATCCATGTGATGTAGTCATTGAATAGATGCATGAGCACGGTTTGCTCTCATATTTTAAAATGATTAATTCCCATAATGATATAATTTTACATTTTCCTCACGATAAGGTCTATTATATAGAAGGTTACCTAATCAAAATTTTCATCAAAATAAGAGTGTGATTACCCCTTATTTTTTTTAAATGATATATATATATATATATATATATATTATATATATATATCAATATTTTGGTCATTCATACAAAACTTCAAACATTTATTTCTACCCTAAGTTATTTAACAGTTCTGTTGGAAAGTGGTGGGGGAGCAAGGCTTCTACATGCTCCGTACGTAGGTTCTTACCTTTCATTTTTAATACCCAATTCTTTCCCAACAGGCACTCATCAGATGCAAACTACTCTTAAAAATGGCTACACTCTCCCCGGCAATGGCGCCAAAATGTCCAGTGATAAAAATGTGCCTTTTTAACTCCTAATTACCTCACATTAATTGTCAACCCAGGGACGACTTCTTATTTCAAGAGTGTACTCAGTCTGAGGTGGCTATTTACTTAAGAGTAATGTTTGGTAGTATAGTGCTTAAAATACAAAAGTAAATGAATGCTTGAAAAAGAAATCTAACAACAACATAAACTCAAATGCTCTAAAATCCAATTATTCACTCAGCAAACATCAATTGAGGATACAATAACAATAACTCATTCCTCTACAGATTGATGCAATTGAAAGCAAATTGGAACAAGAAAATCAATCTCGGAACGATGAAGCAATAACCGATGTTCTCTAGAGTTGACAGTCCTGCTTTAAAGCAATTAAAAGGAAATCGAAATTGAACTAAAGCTGTTATTGAAAGTAAACTAGGAAAACTCTTTAAAAGCAAACTCTTTGCAATGAATCAACATAAATGAACAACAAAGCTTCATCTAACAGAAATGATTTATTAATGGAAAGGAATAGCAATGCTAAAATACTAGAATTAAACAACAATCTTAAATGGAACTGAACAACAAAACTAATTAATTAAAAATACACAACAACTATAAATGTAATTGAATTAGCAACCTTAATCCAATAGCGTGAACATTAATCGCAATTATTGAAGCAACAACAATCACAATTATAATTGAATAGTAACTTAATTGAACAACCATTGCAATTATAAATGGGAAACAATTAAATGAACCACAGTCTTAATTAAACATCGCAGTATTAGATTAGAATTAACAGCAGAACATTTGAAGTTATAATTAATAATTTTTTCACTAACGTAATCCAATTATGATTTCAATATAACAGAGCAATTCTGCGAAATGTTCATAAACAAAAAAATTTAAAGAAATGAAAAGGAAATCAAACCATCACACGACAGAAATTGGAAAGATAAAATACAGTAGCAGCATACTCCACCAGAGGTTGGGCCCTTAGCTTCCAGTGGATGTTGCTGGGCTACTTCAGATGAGAGGAATGAACAGTAACTCCCAAATCATATATTAATCATCAAATTGTGAAATCATTACAACAGCAGAAGCTTTGAGAATTATAATGGTAATGCAACAATCCCTTTTTCCTTCTATCCTATCATGAATAATCCATCATCATTCTTTAATCTCCAATTCTGAATCCTTAATTCTCCATCCCCATCTCTGGTCTCTGTTTTCATTTAAATAGAGAGAGATCAGAGATCAACTACAACATAGATAATTACAACACGGTTTCTATTACAAAATTGGATTGTTTCTAACCAATTCATCAACAAGAAAATATATTTCCATCCATCTTTCAACAAGATCAAGGCGAATTTGGCTTTGCAGCTGAGATTTGGAAAATGGCCACATAGCAAATCTAAGAAATTTGTGCTCAAAAAACCTTGTGCTTCTCTCAATACAAGCTGAATTTGGGAAAACCATTTTCCTCTAAAGTTAATTTGGTCCATTTTGGAAAAAACCCATATTCCGGATTTTCCAGATTCTTCTTCATTTTCCCAGAATCTCAACTGCAAAATTGTCACTTCTTATTCCAGCGAATTTCTGAGTTGGAAGATTTAATGATCAAATCTTCGATCTGGAGATTGTATTGGAGGCTAAAAATGGTGAACAATGTTACAACCAATTTATTAAAACTATCATTTATAAAATCATGCATAATCATCAATTTATTAGAAATAAAGGAGAATAAATAATATTTTTACATAAGAGCATAAATAATTGTAAAATGGATTTATATAATAAATTATAATAAATGACATGATAAAGAAGAGTAAAAATGGATAAAATAAGTGTTTCAAAAGTTGTCATATTCATGGCCCAACACACCCCCACACTGAATATATTGCATGTCCTCATGCAACAAAAACTGAATATATTGCATGTCCTCATGCAACCCAAAAACAAAACCCATGTGTTAACCAAAGAATAAAAAACTTTAATCATCTCAGCTCACGAAATGGATAGAACAAATGAATTCTTCCTTAATTAATGAATATTCAATTTTAGCAATCTTTATGAAGGCATAACAAGTTCTACATTGACGTTTAGGTTAGTGCATATGAAGTTGCATCAAAATATGATATAAATAACAACAAACTTCATTAACCATTTTCTCAAAACTAGAAACCAGATTTTGTTGAAATTATGCAAGTAGATTTCCACTATATTAATACTTCTATGATCCACGGATCATGAGATATAAACAAAATCGATGTAGGTGAGAGTGCACGATTTCCGAAATATTACGAACCAATTTAACTTGAAATTATCTGGGTTTGTATATTTTAATGATACGTCTATGTTTTCCAGAAATCACAAGAATTGCATTCATAGTTTTAAAAATATTATGGAAATCAATTTCCACACTGAAATTGTATGCCTTAAATGAGAAAGAAAATAGAAAACATCCATCATGCATAGCAATTCCTCCCCCTCTCTGAAAAATTAGCATGCCCTCATTCGATGCTAGAAAACAAATAGAGGTGGTTGCTACCATCTGTTGAAGTCTATGCCTGGTGTAAAACAACATCGAATAAGGGAGGTGTTGAGAAGGAATAAGAATAACAGTGGATGCTAAATAATATGAATGACATGGTCATAAGAAAGAAATGAATGAAAACAACACTCCCCCAAACTAAAAGATGATATGCTGCTGAAAAATGGGAAGTGGTAAAGATGTGGAATGAAGGATGATAAATAATGCTCAAAATGGATTTTCATGAAATTATGCTAAATTCGTAATAAATCAGAAAATTATGCTATTTTACCTCAAGTTTTACCTCCAAAAAGAAAAATGTGGAATGACATATATGGACTGGCATTTTTTGAAGCTGATGTAGGAAGAGTTAGCACTGAAAGTGATGCAAAAGGTGGAATCTAGGAAAGCACATCATGTTTGAAGAATTGTTCACGTTCGCAAGTTGCTCGAGCTTCTTCTGTTAGTTGCAATAGTGTGGTCATGTTTCGAATAGAGTTCTGCCCATACTTGTTGTGGTCTTGTAAACATATCTTTATTTTGCATATAATGTTCTTGAAGCCACAGTGTTAGTTTTGAATAGCAACAGATAAGATCCATGCAAAAATTTCAATCAGATATTTGATCAAATCAACAAGTTATGGTAGAGTGTACTAATCATATCACATGTAATCCCATAATGCATACATTCCCCCCTCCGATTGGAAAATCAATTCCATGACCATCAAGCATATGAAAGGTGTTATGCTGACGGCAAGGCAAGGGAATGAACAATACAACAGTAAATGAAGTAGAGTACACATATCAATGATAGGACGACGAGAGTTATCGTTATAATAAGAGAAGAGTGTGTAAAGATAGTTATGAATAAGAGAGGACAATTTAGATTTGATGATAATTTATGCGAAAAAGGAAAAAGAACAACAATATGCCAAAAATATGCTTTACTGATGGTGTCCTAGCTGAAAAATGATGTGATTGATCAGAAAATAATTTCTTATGCGTAAAGGTTCAAAATAGGGAAAAAATTAAGGAAATAACTTATCCAATAAAAAGAAAGAATAAGAAAAGGGTATTATAGTAATAATTGACAATAATATATAAGTTCAATACCATAAGCAGAGCCTCTGTTGCCAGCAGGCATCCATAGCCTCGGTAGGGTTGCTTTCTAACCCATATGAACTAGGATCCTCAATTTATAAATGGAGAGTTCCAGTGTTGTTCTACAGAAGAGATTAGTGTGCTGGCATGGTAACCAGATAACCACACTGCCATTCACCGAGATGTAGAAAAAGTGATAAGGTCGGCTCGTGATGAGACCCCCTATTCCAATGATAATTTTGGTATCCAATGGAACATAACCCCGATGTGGGGGTGGAATTAGTTGAGCAGGAAATTGTGTATGGAATGGAGCATTTTGACGATGTAGATGATTGGGTTGAGTGAATGATTTTGATATGAAAGCATGATGTTGTGTAAGAGCTTGTAAAGAGTATGGAGAATATGTTTGTGCTACAAGATGAGGGAGAGTAGCCATGCAATCATAAGGTGAACCATGCCAAACTTGTAGACAAGATTGGTGGTTATATGAAATTGACATGACTGCCCTAAAACATGAGTATTCCATAATGGATTATGCAAGTAAGAGAATGGAAAAGAAGTGTTTTGAACCATACCTGTAGGCCATGATTTCCATGGTTTTGACCTTGTTGCAGCTTCCTCATCTGTTTGAAATGATACTTCCATCCTAGATAGGGAAGAACAAGTATCTATGGGCTGCTCCTTTTGGTCACGAGGGAAAAACACTTCATCAAATTCTTCATTTTTATGAACCTACAAAACATCCAATTTTTCATTTAGAGAGCTAATAAAATCAACTTTAAAAATTTCAAATAAAACATTGATTTCATCTCTTATGTCTCCTGATCTTGTAACAGATTTGTAAAATAAAGAACAAGGATCTCTAGAATTCTTTCTAGCCTTGGAGATTCCTCTTGAATACCTTATGCACAATTCACAAACATCATCATATGACAACTGAAAAACATCACCTTTTCCTATCAGATTTAAGAGTTTTAAAAATTCATCTTTGATTCCTTTAAGGAGTATTTTTAAGATCTCTTTTTCAAAATGCTTATGTTTTGATTTTTGAAGGTTATAATGAAATCAATCTACATAGTCCTCCAAGATTTCATCTTCCCCTTTTATCATATTGAAAATATCTTCATTGGATTTGCAATAGTCTTGGTACTTCTTCAAGAATATGTTCTTCATGTCCTCCCATGTTTGGATGCAGTTCCCACCTAGGCTCATGAACCATCGGAGAGCTACTCCTTTTAGAGCAAGAGGAAAAACTTTCAATATTTGATCATTACTACAATAATCATATCCTCTACAAAGTATTTCGAACTCAAATAAGAATATATCTAGATCTTCATTTGTCAAACCATGAAAGTTTGGTAGAGAAGATGGGGGAATTATGTGCATTTGTGTCACTACTCCTAGATCTTTGATAAGAAATTCAAAAGTAGAAATGTGAGCCATTTCTTACCATAATAAAGGATGTTCTTCATGTGTTTCTTTGAGGCTCCTCCTTCAAATTTTCCTGTCAATTGGTTAGTGAAATGGGTGGTGCCTACATCACCACTTGAGAGAAATCATGAGATTTGTTTTTCAATATTTTTTTTATTTTTTTTTAAGTCATTCACATAAAAATTCAAACATCTATTTCTACCCTAAGTTATTTAACAGTTCTGTTGGAAAGCGGGTGGGGGAGCAAGGCTTCTACATGCTCCGTATGTAGGTTCTTACCTTCCGTTTTTAATACCCAATTCTTTCCTAACATGCACTCATCAGATGCAAACTACTCTTAAAAATGGCTACACTCTCCCCGGAAATGGCGCCAAAATGTCGAGTGATAAAAAGGCGTCTTTTTAACTCCTAATTACCTCACATTAATTGTCAACCCAGGGACGACGTCTTATTTCAAGAGTGTACTTAGTATGAGGTGGCTATTTACTTAAGAGTAATGTTTTGCAGTATAGTGGTTAAAATACAAAAGTAAATGAATGCTTGAAAGAAAATCTACTTACAACAAAATACCTTGAAGCCTAAATTTTTCATTCGGAAAGATAAGCAATGTATCAGTTAAGGGTCTAGTAACCATAACTCATCCCTTTGGAAACTGATGTAACCAAAAGTAATCAAGGAACAGATCATCAATCTGGGGACTAAACAGCAAATGCCAATGCCCACTACAGTTTCATATCGTTCTGCACACCAAGCAATGATGATTTTCGAATGACAAGAAATGGGACATCATCTACTTCTATAAATAGGATTGAACAACAAAAATCTGTCCTACGTAAATGAATGCAACAATAATTATAATCTTCAAGAATTAAGTAACAACCTTTGAATTGAATAGCAAACAGAAATGGAACAACAAATTATCAAAGATAAAGTATAGAACAACGG
Organism: Pinus taeda; assembly: GCA_000404065.3. Classification (NCBI taxonomy): domain Eukaryota; kingdom Viridiplantae; phylum Streptophyta; class Pinopsida; order Pinales; family Pinaceae; genus Pinus; species Pinus taeda. Next base: position 5,873 of record APFE031756959.1, on the reverse strand, counting down.
ATTAAATCTGAATGTACAGCAACCCAAGTCAAGCACCCAACACACTTATCATTAAAAGGGACAATAATCTGAGCTTCGATACAATATGCATGAATCACGACCATGAAATAACAGCAATTGTAACGGGACAACAATTGTTTCAGAACAACAATGATAACAGAACGACACTTTCGAATAAACAACAATCATGATTTAAGAATAAATCATACAGTAGTAACAATTCAAGAATATACAGCACGGTTAACTTGTAATCTATAAGGAAGAACGATGCTATATGATTTGCCAAAATAAACAATAATGTGATCCAGGGTTAGAATGGTAACATAACATTCCCGATGTAAGTAACAATAATATTCAATCAAGTATAACAGAGCCGATATGTGAAACAGTAAAGCACTTTAGATTACTAAGCAGAGTAAAAGAAAGAAATCAAACCACACATGAATCATAAAGATATAATACAACAACAACATACTCCACCAGAGGCTGGGCCCTTAGCTGCCAGTGGATGCTGCTAGACTACTTCAGACGAGAAGATTGAACAACAACTCCCAAATCATATATTAATAATCAAATTGTGAAATCATTACAACAACAGAAGCTTTGAGAATTACAATGGTAATGTAGAAATCCATTTTTCCTCCTATCCTATCATGAATAATCCATCATCATTCTTGAATCTCCAATTTCGAATGCTTAATTCTCCATCCCCATCTCTGATCTCTGTTTTCATTTAAATAGAGAGAGATCAGAGAGAAGTTACAACATAGATAATTACAACATCATTTCTATTACAAAATTGGATTGTTTCTAACCAATTGATCAACAAGAAAATATATTTCCATCCATCTTTCAACAAGAGCAAGGTGAATTTGGCTTTGCAGCTGAGATTTGGAAAATGGCCACACAACAAATCTGAGAAAATCGTGCTCAAAGAACCCGGCGTTTCTCTCAATACAAGCTGAATTTGGGCAAACCTTTCTTCACTAAAGTTAATTTGGTCCGTTCTGGACAAACCCATGTTCTGGATTTTCCAGATTCTTCTTCATTTGCCCAGAATCTTAACCGCAAAATTGTCACTTCTTATTCCAACGAATTTCCTGAGTTGGAATTTATGATCAAAATCTTCATCTGGGAATTGTATTGGAGGCTAAAAATGGTAAATATTACAACCAATTTATTTGAACTTTCATTGATAAAATCATCATAATTCGAATTAAAATTTATTAGAAATAAAGGAGAATAAATAATATTTTTACATAAGAGCATAAATCATTGTAAAATGGATTTATATAATAAATTATAATAAATGACATGATAAAGAAGAGTAAAAATGGATAAAATAAGTTTTTAAAAAGTGGTTGTATTCATGGCTCAACACCTGTCTCATATTTTAAAATGATTAATTCCCAAAATGATATAATTTTACATTTTCCTTACAATAGGTCTATTATATAGAAGGTTACCTAATCAAAATTTTCATCAAAATAAGAGTGTGATTACCCCTTATTTTTTTTTAAATGATAAATATCATCTCTCTCTCTCTCTCTCTCTCTCTCTCTCTCTCTCTATATATATATATATATATATAGTTTGATGGGAGCCAAAATTGGGAGGTTTTTTGCATAAACAAAGTGGATGGGAAAAAGAACATTGTTACATGAGAGGAGCTATAATAGACTTCAACATTGGAAAAATATGAAATCAAGCTTCCAAACTATGTCTTAGTTTTCTAACAATGTTGACTCAAAGGTTTTGGACTTTCCGCCAGTTATCCTACTAATTCAGAATCTAATTGAGATGATTTTTGGATTTTTTTCAATTTTCCTACTGATTCATAATCCAACTTTGGGACTTGAAATTTTGGAAACACATATTTTGTAGATCAACTTAAGATTTCTCATTCTAAGTTTACTTAACTCTGCAAGTGGATTTGAAAATGGGAAAATTGTTGACATTCAAGAAATTGCATTTTGAGTTTAATTATTTTGGAAATTGATTTAGTGACGGAAAAACACATCCATATGTGCAAGCATTTTCAAGGTAAATTTATCGTAGTAGGCCAATTTAATTCCAACATGGACACATATTTTCTGAGTTAGGCAACTAGTTCTAAAGCAATATTGCAGTGGAAAATTGTTTCCTTTGAGGGAACCATTTCCAGGATTTTTTTTTTTTGTTACATTCAATTAGCATTAGTGGAAATATTGTGGCTATTATGGGAACACAAACCAAAGTTTGATATGTTTTTACATTGCATAGTTTTTGTAGTATTCATTCATGGTAAAAAGTCATGGTAGAGTAATGGATGTAGCAACCTTGATATACATTTTGTTACACAAAAATATTGTCACCATGACTATTTGCAGTTAGTATGGGTCTATCATCATTTATACTGTCCTCCTAAGCAAGTCTCAGACCTCAGCTCTTCATGTCAAGCTTTGAAAATGAGAGAAAGACATTAAAAATCAATAAAGCTCTGGTTCCACACTTTCCCTCACTGTTACCTGGGCCCGCACCCTTTGTTCATGTTACCTGCATATCTACATGCTCTGTTAGTAAAGGGGTGGGTGCGTACCCCTGTGAAAGTCAAAAAGGCGCAAGTTTATTCTAAAAAACTCACTTTGGGTTAATTCTAGATGATTCTAGAAGGAATTTTGACGTGGATTGTTCGCTCCAAGGTGGTTCATGCATCCCAAAGAGAAGGAGCTAATCCCTTGATAGGAGGAGCTATCCCTTTGAAGGAGGACCTAGTAACTTCCCTCCATTGCACTATAAATTAAGGCATTGGGTCAGTTGCTGGAAAGGTTAGAAGCTGAAATTTTTTGAGGGTAAATGCTGATGGAATTGGGACTTCCTAGTTAAGTTTGAGATGAGAGATCACATACTTTTTGGCTTCATTGGGAAGTGAGTGAAACTTGTCAGTAGAGGAGACTTCTTGTTGGAGCCTGGGAGGAGCTTGTATAGCATCAAGGCACAGGTTGTAAAGTTCTTCTTTCATTTGAATTAATACAATCAGATTCATTTTTCTCAACAAATTGTCTTATGTGGTTTGTTTCATAATCTCCTTGATCATTATGATGAATATGCTTTATGATATTGGCTTTTCAGGTGCTATTTAATTTGTTTGCTTGTTTGTGTTTGCAGACTTACACTTCAAGGAAGCTCATTTGGAGCGAGGGAGCGAGGCTTCCACAAACTCGTATTGGACCCAAGGTAGGCCTAAAACACTTGTTTGCCTTTGTTTTTAATTGCATATTTAGAGAAAGATAATTTTTGATTGGCTTGCTTGTAACTAGATATCTTTAGATACTAGGAAGGTTGATCTTGTCCGCAACCTCGACTCGTTCCGCGTGACAAAATGGCGACTCCGCTGGGGACTTGATTGTTTTCCTTGTTTTTACTTTGACCTGAGAAACTTGTCTTTTTGTTTCTGTTTTTGGCTTGTTGTGTGTGGAATTGGGTGGATTTAGTGGATCTAGGTTTGTTTTGTCTTTTCATAACTTTAGGATAAGTCCGCACCCTGTGCTTGTATCACAGTGCGTACCTCTACACATGTTTACTTTGCACACAGAGCGTGCACGCACCTGTGCAAACTCTGAGCTTGCGGACCCTGCTAAACTTTTGAAAATCTTGACTTTTACTCTTTCAATTAGTTTTATTTTGGTTTAGATGTTGTTATCCTCTGCCCAGACATGCATATGACTTGTTAAAAGCTTTCCTTGGTTTAATTTCATTGGTGTTAGGGTTTTAGGTGAAAATCCTAGAAGTTTTGGTTGCCAATCTTGATTTTCATTTTGGTCGTGTAGTAGCTCAAAGCTTAGAAGCGTAGAAGCCTCAGATCACCTTGGTTTTTACTGGCCTTCTTATGAGTCTGACCATTTGTAAAATCTACCTTTGTTGAGGAATCCATCTTGTTTTTTCTCTTTGCGAAACTTTGAAAAGCTTGTGTTAAAGGTTTGGATTTCACTTTTACAAAAAAGAACAAAAATCACTTGTTTTTGACTGATTTGTGATTCTGGACAAGTTAGTCCTTGGTTTGCTTATCGCCAAGTGAAACATCCTTGAAAAAACAAAAACATCTTGTAAGCTTTTACTTCAAGTAGTTTTTTATAGTTTGTAGATCTTAAGATTTTCTTTACTTATAGTTTTCTCAAGATTTGCTTTAGTCATAGTTTTGAGTGTTTTTTATAAAAATACAAAAATCTCTTTTGAAAAAGTTTGTTTTGGTAGCATTTGAGCGTTTGAATGAAAAAGGAAATTCTTTTAATTTGCTTGTTAAGAAAGATTTGTCTTTACACGCATTTGCATTCTCAAACTCTTTCCTAGCTAGAAGTTCATTGAAGAGCAACGATTGTTTAATCATCTTAAGTGCATTTTTTTTTAATGATTTCGAGTCGAGTCTTCACACCACGAGTTTCATCTCCGCACCTCTTGACTGAATCAAAAACCAATAAAAATAACGCTTAAAGTAAAATTAATCTAGAAATCTTTTTATTTCTAGGGCTCTATTACACCAACATAGCTTAGGCTAGTGTCTTGGAGTAGGGAGTACTTAACTCTCCAAGACAGTAAAACAAACAAGTAGTTGTATCTTGCGGTAGGAGAGAAATCCAATTGTTGCATCTATGCTCTGGGAAAGCTCCTCTTAAAGGAGAAGCACGAGATCGTGTCCGAACCAGTGTGGGAATCAATCCTTCCTCATTGGGAATGACGCCAGATATTCATATATTACAAATGTTAAACCTCAGATTAACCATTGTCGAGGAGCCTGGGGTCACTTGTTGGTAAACCTTGGTTTATGTCAAGGAGCGTTCAAGGGGATTGAGCTTGTTACTCTGCCCTTGCGTGCATATCGGATCGTAGACTGTTCCCCCAGGTATATTTGTTTCTGTTGGTAACCATAGTAACCATATTCTATAGGATTCTTCCGAAGGTGACGGTGGCGGGAAGATCCCACTGTACCTGGAGCAGACGTCGGCTAGACTCACTTGGATTTTCTGGGGGGTTCCCTTGACTCGAGACGGTTAAAGTGGAGGAACGTGGTCCAGTCTATTCATTAAGCAGGTTGCCGGGGTAACTGTTCCACCCGCTATTTCTGTACTGAATCCTACGAGGTTGGATTTCATCACCAACTAGTGTTTTTGGTCCGGAAGCTTACTGTTTGTGTTTGGTTTGACGCTCTAGATTCTTTAGGCATATGTTTCAAATTTGATTGGTTCTTTAGCGACTTTAGGTGGTTTCTTTTGAGATTTTATTTTGTTTTCGTGTGTAGTAGTTAAAAGTTTTTAGCTGTGGTTGAATCACCGATATGCTCCCGTAGACTTCGGGGCGAGTGTCCTGAAGTTGTTACTATGGCCAATTTGTTGAGGCGATCCCGTAGATTGCGGGGTGAACCTCCTGAAGAGGTCCGAGCTCATTACAAAGGTTTGAAAATCCTTGTAACTTCTCCTGGCAGCAGTAGAGTAAGTCCACCTGAAGAAGGAGAGTCTTCGTTGGTAGTCCATCCAGATTACCAAAATCTAGAGACAGGTTATAATCCTGAAGCTGTTGCGGTTTCCGAGCTTACTAGTACTGTTTCATCTGCTAGTGATATAGGCGAAGAACCTCAAATATCTAAACCTGTTACTCTGACTTCTAGTGTTCCTGGTTCAGCTACGGCAGAACGAGTCATCACCGAAAATCTTCCTTTTGGTTTGATTGCTATTGAAGAGCTTGCTCCAGAACAAGATCTAGGCGCTTCTTACCTTGAAGAAGATCTACCTGCTCTCGATCTAAGAGAGCGTGAGTCTATCTTTTACAGTCCTCCTAGAAGTACTACTTGGTATCTTTCGTTAACAAATTTTTTAGACAACTCAGTGTCAAGTTTTTCT
>APFE031756945.1:0-55023 GCA_000404065.3 Pinus taeda | reverse complement strand
GGGCTAGCTACGAGGCTAAATGGTTTGATGTAGCCTTGAGGTTTACCTGTCTCAGCCTGAGGTGAAATTTCAAGTGCTAACAAGACACATACCAAAGAAGAACTTCTAAGTATCAACAAGAGCAAGGCCCTGCAATGTGAGATTGCGATATTGAGACCAATGCGAAAACCTTTTGGAAACATTTCCAAAGACAATAGTGAAACCCTGCTATTACACGTCATTTATCACCATGACACTTGACTGTTAAAATGGATCTCTCGCCATCCATAAACATGTTCCATTACACTCTCTTAGAATTCAAACAATAAAAAACCCTTGAAGAAGATGTGAATTTTGGGTGAAATGGCTTTATAACTTGTTTAGTATGACCTGCACGCTTTTTCTAGTTACTTTCCGTGCATTTGCAGTTTCTCTCCTTGAAACCTGCACAAAACTGTGCTCTACCTTCCACTATAGACCGCACACATAACTCAAAGAAAAGTAAAAATAAAAAGTGAATTCCAAAAGCATTTTTGGGTGAATATATCCCAACTAAAAGCTTCTAGGTCATATCTATTCGAGCCATACCCCTTAGATCATGGAGCTAATTCCCTCTCATCAAGGAACCATAATCCCCCAATTAGAGGATCTCATCCTTTTCTTTTGGATCTGAAACTTCTTCCTCTTGGCCCATAAATTGACTACATGCTAGAGGGATTAGGAGGTTAAGAAAACATAGACTTATGCTGTTGGATTTAGATTGGAAGGTTTATCATCTAAGAAGAGCATTGGAGGAATTTTGGAGGAACCTCATGACATCAAGGCAGAGGTTGTAAGGTTATTCTTTATCATTAAATTAATACAAATGAATTCTTTTTTCCATTGTATTGTCTTACTGAAATGATGAATGATTTATGTCTCTTTTGATATTCATTAAGATGATTTAAATTTCTAATCTCCTTGATCATTAGATTAATCTTGTTTGAATTGTTATATTGCATATGCCTTTGATCTTTATTATGCTTGTGATTGCAGGTCTTTTTGAGCATTGATAAGCTGCATCGGGATAGAGTAGGGATCTCCAATTCACAAATAGGTTAGAGGATTATTTTCCTTCTCTTGTATTTACAATTCAAATGAATTAAGCTTAGGAAAAGAGTTATTCAATTGTCTGTTTGTTTCTAGCTTCCTTTAGGATCTAGGTAGATTGCTCTTGTCAGCAAGAGGGATTTATCCATCTAACACCTGCCTAATATAATAGAGAAACCCTTCCTGAGATATGAAGAGCCTTGCGAGTTACTTTTTTGGTGGATGAAACATTGAGCCATACTTTATCATTGTTTGTCATTGACAAAGGATCACAACCATTGGAGGAAGTTGACATGAACATTTGAAGAAGAATTTAAACTTAGGTGGGAAACTTAGAAATTTAAACTTAAATAATCATTTTCCAAATAAAATTTGTGCCAATTTACTTGATCAATTTTGAATTTTACCCTTGGGGTTTTTCTCTAGGGAATTTCCTCCCAATGCTGCCCCATATTTCAACAGGCAGGATGATTAATGAGGGATGAGACCCCTCGAAGATGGTGTCATATGAGGGTAGGGAGGTGTTAGCCAATCGACTATGCTAGCCAACCCCTCTACTTTCTCCCCACACATTATATCTCTTGAATGATGTTTCCGTTAACTTGCATGCCAGTGAACACTAATATTGTTCGTGCCAAGCCTAGGTATCATTCCTTTGCCATGGATTGTTTTAACATGGTCATGTGGTGGCTTGATATAGGGGTTGGATTGACTTGGCCGATGTTGTTTTCTTTGAGAGATATGGACTTTCCTTGCATCCATCTGTTGTTCACCTCTAGTTCAAAAAGAATATTGTGTTCCTTTCCCTTTGTGGTTTCGGGGAGATTTAATTCTCTTCCATTGCTAAATTCCAATTCTGTGTTGAATGTAGATGAAAGGTACTCATTTCTAGCCATGCTTCATGTATTTAATCATGTCAATTTGATGCAACTTAATCCAACAAGGATTTTTCTTCCCTTTTCCATGAACAACTAGTGAGCTCATTATCAAAGGGGAGGAGACGGTTGTGGAGACATAGGGGGTCTGTGCAACAAGTTTAGAGTTAAGGAATCAACTCGCCAATATCAAGAACACACCTTTCTAGAAATTTAGTTTGAGTTGCAAGAGACAAAATTAGAGGTTTGTTGTGACTGTAAAAGAATCTCAGATGCTAAGTTTTTGGAAAATGTTGCTGCCTGGATTCTGGACTCAAGGACCACTCGAGGATGCCAAAACCACTATCTGCATAGTGTGGACCTATATTGGCATATAAAAACCTTATTGGGCAAGGTATTGCTGGACTGACGGGATGTGAGGAACCAAATATTGAACAAAATGGAACTTTGAATATGTTTCTCCTGGACATTAAGGGCCACTTTGGGTCACGTTGAACTAGGTTCACCTCTAGGCCTAATAAACATGCTACCATGAAAGGAAGAAACCTAATCAATAGAGGTGGACATGTCCTTATTTGATTAATGTCTTTTTTTTGTCATTTTCTTTTTTATTATGGAGTTACAAAGTCTAATTTTGTTATCTTGAGGGCTAGTTTTCCCCTTGAAGGGAGAATTCTTAAACTCTGCAAACTGCCATCTTTCAGTTTTGGTTTTTGGTTGAAAGACAATATGCCTTTTTTCCTTTGGTATTTTTCTCTAGTGGCAAGTACAAGACATAAATCTATGATTGCTTATGTACTTCTAAATAATTATTAGTCAATGAAATTTAAATTCACCAAAAAAATAAAATAAAGATTTCGACTAAAACCCGTTCACAAGCTCCCATTTCTTTGAAGTTGAAGCTGTTAAAAAGATCTTGGAACAATTATAAACCAATTAGATATGTTTAGTTTATGTTTTTAAGCTCTCGGAAATGTCATATGAAAGGAAACTCATTTATAAAATGTTGGGATTCATAGTTTCCATGCATTTATGCTAAAATTGCTCTTTGATATTCACATATTTCATTATATTGTAAAAATTTAAATGTAAAAATACAAAACAAAATTTACTAGAAGTTGAGGATTTATGAATTTATTTTGAGTCGATATGCCATTTCACATCAATTAGCTTTGTATTTCTCAATGTATTGTATTGTGAAAATTTCTTGCTCATATAGTATGTAAAATGAAAAAAATACAAAATTTGCTGTAAGTTATTGCATTTTTTTTCAATTCTAATTGCAATAATTATTTATAACTTAGAGGGAATTGACCAGATTTGAACTTGTGATATTTGACCACTCCATTCACTCTAGAAAAAATCAAACATATATTGGAAGAATGTTTCCACTAATTAAACCTAAGTTGCATGAAATGCCGAAACATCTATAAGTTTTTGAAATGAGTAAAACTTGAAATGAAACCCTTGGAAAATGGAAATTTTGCTTGAAACGTCTTATATATATATATATATATACATATACAATCTTAAAAAAAAGGAGTTAATAGCACATTATTGTACAAGAAAAGAAATAATTGAGACAATAGTAAATGACGTTTTTAAGGATAGGAAACCAAGTGTGTATTATAATATATATATTATTATATATATGTATATATATTATATATGTATATATATATATATATATATATATTATATATTATATATATATTATTATATATATATATATATTATATATATATATTAAAACACATTATCTTGAAAGAAAAGAAAGAACGAGACATATAAATAACGTTTTAGAAGAAAAACCAAGTCTATATTAACTCCAATAGATGACTACATGATGCAAAGAAGAAAATTAGCCTTTATAGATGAGGCTTTACATCGAAGGCTCCAAAATAAACCTTTATACATGAGGCTATAGGTGTTAAAAATGAAATAAAACATGAGATAAAGACAATTACTGAAAACATTAACATAACATTAATAATAAAAATCCTCATCCTCATCAAAAATGATAGAACATGATGCTTGTTCAATAGAAGAGGCAACTCTACTAGTACTTGCATTTCCACTTGCATCACCACTGCCACTAATATCAAGAGAAGAAATAGAGAGCTCTAAGTTTGGACATTGTTAGAAAATCGAAAAGGCAGAAAGATTTTCTTATTCTTGGTAATTACTTGTGATATTTCTTATTATTATGATTCTTTATATCTTCTTTCTTTAGTTCATCAAACAATTAGCAAAGCAGCAACACATAAAACAATAAACACCAGATGTAGGCACTATTCCAAGAAAAAATCCCCCTCGAGGGGAAAACCCAATCAAGAAATTCTTCCTTTCAATAGTATTCTTTGAGACTCTTCACCCTAGACCAAGACTAGACCTTCCCTCAACACCAAGTCAATCTCCTAGAATTTCGATCCCTTTCCATCAACTTCGTCTACGCAGTAGCTTCCGGCAACAGAGAAACTTGGAAGACTTCGATCTTCCAATCCAAGACATGAAACAAAAGTGCTCCATTGACTCTGAAACCTATTCCAATGAATTCAGAATGCCCAAAAATGGCTATCTAGCCTCATTTTGCATCCATTTTGGTCGAAAATTACCTTAGTTATGACTTTTTTCAGTCTCCCCACAATTTCCTCCTCCAAATCTGGCTTATTGCTAGTTAAATTCAATAACTGCAATAAAAACTAGTAGTTCCACCATCAATCCCGCCAATCTTGCAGTTAAGGGCTGAGTGGTCACACTTGCGGTTAAGTCTAGCGGTTAAGACGATGGTCCCGCAGTTTTTCGAATATCGTAATCGGCGTGCCAAGGGTAATACATATTATACAAGACTTAACACATAAACATGCGATCTGGCGATAAGGCAGACCTGCTAGATTATAAACTGTAGCATAGTAAATTCCCGTGTCTAGTAGACTATCACTCATTGTAATTAGCATTATCTGTTGTGGCGCATATATATATTGGTAGGTAAGGGTGCGATATGTGATTGGAATATATTGCATCGTAACTCGACTGCTCCGGGGGCCGATTACCATAAACTTGAAATATGCGATTGCGATCACATCATAGCCTACCTTTTTCTAAGGGCTGATTCTTCACACTCGTCCACCTTTCCCTGATATGCGATTGCGATCCATCATGATTGCAACTTCCACTGATATCACATTGCAACTCCATACCTTGTCGAGGTCGGGGCCGATTCTTGTAATGCAATCTGCCTTTTGACTGCAATTGCTAGTATGTGAGGGCCAATTGAAGAGTGAAACTTGGCACCTCCCGATTGGCTAGGACCTTTGCTACATCATCCCAATCCTGCCATGTCATCAAGTCAACCCTGAACTTTGTTTAACTCTAACTTCTACATACGAGCTCGGATTTGAGTGTTGTTCGCACCATTGGATTCAAAATGACGAGCTCCTTAGTCTGAAGCTGAACCTATAAAAATTATGACACTTTTAAATTTTGACAAATTTTGAGCTTTTGATCACTCTTCCCCACTAAAAATATTTTGGTCTCCAAAAGCATTAAACAATCTGCATCTGTTCTATACTTTGTTTGCACTGCAAGTATCCTACATGTAATTCTTCTTTCTCCTTCATCTTTGTTCTTCAGAGCCATAAGCAATGAGATGACACATGCATCCCCTGCAAACCTGTAGTACAATAGCTTGCAAATTACATGTTTCGCTATGTGACAATAGATTCAAGTCTTATGTTCTTATTGAATTGTCCATGTCACTATGGCCATCCACAACAACATCCTTCCTAAGAAAAATTCCAAGAAGATTATCTGCAAAATACTTATCAAGGAAAATATCCTAAAAGACTTTGTCAAATGAACCCAAAACAAGCTTTACATAGCGAATACTCATATATCTCAAGTGCTACGCACATTTGGAACATACTAAATGTGCTGCAACTACTCATGCAACAACCTTAAAATGTTTTTTACAAAATGTTTTCAAGAAAGAATTTTAGAAAATGGAATGAACTTGACTCCCAAATTTCTCCATTTAAATTTACTATCAACAAGCCAAACTAGCATTGTAATGCTTAAAGAAAAATACTGTTGCATATAAGTGATTTATTTATGAACATCACTTTTAGAAATTACCCAACTATGGGGATATGCAACTAGTGCAAAACAGAAATTTACAAACTTTAGCTCGACAAATAGTCCGTCCATTTCTTACACAACCAGGTGAATGAACCCTCTATTTCAACTTTCTCTTCTTCTGAAGCTATTTTATGGATGGTCGTATCTTGTGCCACTTTTTCCGTTGTCGCTTCCTCTTCTGGTCCTTGCATGATCTACTTGCCCTTACCAGGATGAAGATGTGGAAACAATTTCCAACAATTCTCGATGCAATGCCCACTGATATTGCAGTGAGTACATAAATTCTTTTGAGCTCCTCTTGGCTCACTTGCCTTTATCTTTGGATGAGATTTTATCCTTTTGGTCTCAGTTCCAAAATATGTAGACATCTTCTTGATGATTGCTTTCCTCTTATTGCACTTATCTACACAATGGTTAGATGAAAGGAAAAAGGTGCATGGAAACATTTTTCTTAGCACGTTATTCAAATCCACATTTTGTTTTCCACCATGAAAAGCATTTGATTTGACAACATTCAAATTAACAATATTCGAATTATCAACATTTGAATGAACAGACACGTTATACCTCTGTTTTTTATTCTTTGGTTTACGCTGCCTACGTGAGGAACTCGCGTGGCTGGAAGAAATGTGTTTCCCCTCTTCTTCGATGTTGTCATCTCTCTTTGGAGATGTTGCCCCCTTCAAATCCTCCTTACGCTTGAGGAACCACGCGAGAACTAGTTCTGGGTGCAAACTCCAACATATTGCCTCTTCGTGTCCTCCCTTATGGCAATAGGAACACGTGACCCATGAATCATTGCTGGAATACCATTCTTCTTTGGCGACATAGACTAATCCTTCGTATTTGGGCCTCCCTTTGGCCGCAATTGGATTTTTAATGCCCTGCTGGTTTATGCCAAGGCCTCCCCCCTTGTAACCCATCTTGGTCAAGAGTTTGGATCCAATGCCTTTATTGTGTTTTTCAAAGGTTGCAAATGAATTTACATCAATACTTTCACATAAGGAAGAAGCATGTAAATTGTTATTAATTGCTGCATCCTTTGATTGGCATATGAAGATGCTTTCAAATTCCCTTTTGATTCGAGATGTGTCCTCTTGGACTCTTGGACTCTCTTCTTTCAACTCCTCAAACTTGGGTGCTGATTGAACCTCATTTTCCACATGATGTGGATAAAATGTACAAACTTTTCCATCTTCATTCTCTAAAGGACTTTCTACACTAGAATCTTGCATAATAAATGTAGAAAAACATGAATATTGTGGAGAAGATGGTGGTTTATCACCATTCTTGTTACCTTCTTCCCTTAGAGAACATTCTCCTCTTGGAGGTCTAAATCCTTCACCTTGCAAATTGGTATTCCTCTCTTTATAGAGGACTTTCACCATTTCTACCATGTCTAAGAAAGCCTTTCTAAAAGCCTTCACATCCTCTAACATTCTTGCAGGCTCTCCTCCTCGGGACATGCTTTTGTTGAATCTTCTACTGCAATTTGAGGTAGAACTTGGTGGTAGAGATTGAAACAATCTTTATCTCCTTTCCAAAACCTTCTCCTCAATGAGCTTCAAAACACATCTACTTCCAAACAATAGACAACTCCTCCTTGCACAAAGAAAACCTCAGCTCTGATAGCAACTTGATCTGAATTAGGGAAAATTAGATATGCTATGATAATTCTCCTCATCAGAATATAAAAATGTACTTGAGATTGTACTCCAAAATAGCAAGTAAAAGCATGAATTTTATGTGTTTTTGCTTAATAATAGTTTTATGAAGAAAACTTAAAACCAAAACACTCAATGGAAGCATGCATCAAATAATAATACACCAGCCATTGATAAAGGAGTTCACCCCTCCTGGGATACATCTCCTTGGATCAGCTCTAAAGGCTTGACCCCTTCTCAGTATGCTTACAATTCTTTAGATAAAGAGTACATAAATGTTCTGACAAAAAGAGAAGCTAGTTTCCCCTTCAAGGAAACATTCTTCTGCAAATAATTCTCACTCTAAACATATGACAACCTACAGTTAGTCATGGAACAATCAACAAGCTAAGGGTTCTCAAATCAAGACCCCATACTCTAACTTCCAAGAGCATAAACAAGTACAAAAATCCACTTGAAGTACTTTAAAAAGAATCTTTCTCCATACACATATAGAGAAAATAAGAAATACAACTACAACACCACTGTAATGGTTGTTGCAGAAAACATATGGAGGCTGGAATACCCCTACAAGGTTATCTCCATCTTGGAACTCCTCCATAAAGTGAATCAACAATCTGGTTGTCTAGGGCACCCATAGGATTCACTTTGCAAAAATCCTATCCAGAAGTGCTCCTTTGACTCTCAAACCTATTCCAATGAGTTTAGAGTGCCCAAAAATGGCTATCTAGCCTCTTTTTGCATCCAGTTTTGTCGAAAATTACCTTAGTTATGACTTCTATCAGTCTCCCCATAATTTCCTTCTCCAAATCTAGCTTACTGCCAGTTAAATTCAATAACCGCAATCAAAACTAGCAGTTCCGCCACAAACAATGGTTCCGCTATCAATTCAGCCAATCTTGTAGTTAAGGGCCACGTGGTCCACTTGTAGTTATTAAGTCCAGCGGTTACGATGATGGTCCCGTAGTCAGTCGGATATCACAATTAGTGTGTCAAGGGTAATACATATTACATAAGATTTAAACATGGATTTGGTGATAAGGCAGACTCGCCAGATTATAAACTATAACATAATAAAATCTCGTGTTCGATAGTCTATCGCTCAGCGCAATCAACGTTATCTGCAGTGGCACATATATATTGGCAAGTACCGGGTGTGATATATCACATCGAAACCTGACTGCTCCGGGGGCCGATTACCATAAACCTACGATGTACGATTGCCATCACATTACAACCTACCTTGCACTAGGGGCTGATTCTTTATACTCGTCCACCTTTCATTGATATGCAATTGCGATCCATCACAATCAGAACTTCGACTGATATCACATCGCAACTCCATACCCTGTCGGGGCCGGGGCCAATCCTTGTAATGTGATCTGCTTTTTTACTATGATTGCCAATATGCAAGGGCTAATAACATAGTGACACTTGGCACCTCCCGATTGGCTAAGACCTTTGCCACATCATCCCAATCCTGCCATGTCATCAAGTCAACCTTAAACTTTGACTGACTCTAACTTCTGCATTCGAGCTCGGATTTGAGTGCTGTCAACACCATTGGATTCAGAATGAAGAGCTCTTCAGTTTGCAGTTGAACCTATCAAAATTCTGACACTTTGAAATTTTGACAAATTTTGAGCTCCTGATCAATAGTGGAAGATATCAAACTATATTAATCATGAAGAACTTTAGGCACCACATTTCCATGGACTAGATTCGTGACAAGGAAAATATATCCATTGGTCTCTCAACAATTTAGGCACTGCAATACAATGGACTAGATTCCTGACCAGGGAAATCTATCCATGTGGGACTAAGATGGACTCAAGATTTCAACCTCTTTAGGTACCATCAGGCTTACTTTCTAACCATCAACCCAGAAATACAGGTGTGTGTCAGATCTTAATGACCAATGCCACCTTTCCAAATTTGGGACCTAGACATCAACACAAAGTGACTGCCAGATGTCCTCCCAGGAAATGCTTCACTCACAAAGCCTCAACACCCCTTGATCCATCAGATCAAGGATTACCAATCTCTCCCAATCAAAATGATTGGTAACCAACATGCTTATCAAAACCTTCGAGAGATTCACCTATACAAACACAACACCAATCAATAAATATATGTACATAATCAAATACAAACCTCTAGGGTCATCCAGACAACTTGATGTTACTTGTCAACTTTTCATAGTAGGACTGTTGGGGGAAAGTGATTGCCTGTCATTTAATTTGTCAACCCGGGGGTTTCGTAAACTTGTGAAGCATGCGTGCACTGTATGTGCTAGAAATTGTCTTTGAGTTTAGATAAATCTAACTACAAAGTAACAAAAGCCAATTCATCTAATCTATGAAATCAAATAATGAAAATGAAATTCAACTAACCTGTGAAATAAAAAACAACTAATGTATACTTAGTTACTCCAGCATTCAATTATGAAGTATTACCTTCTTGAGATGATGTGTAAGCAACTATTTATACTATAACTTCTAATGTCCTAGAAAAGCAAGTAAAATGTGCAGAAAATAACTCAGTAATTGTATGTATCAAATATTCAACCATTCAATCTTGAAATATGTCTAAATCAATTTCTTAGAATGATATTTAGGAATATCAGTTAATGCAATTAAACGAGGATCTTAAAAGCAAATATAAAAGCACGAAAAAGTAAAGCTCAATGATTTCATAGGTTGAACATTCAATCACCCAATTTGAAGTCACCTTCTTGGCCTAATTCTTTATTCAATTATACAATGAATTGATGGTTTAATCTAAGAAAGTAAATAACAGAACATGAAAGGAAACTAAATAACTATGAGCCCTTGCCTCAAACTTAATCCAATTAGAAAATACATAAATCTTCACTATTGAATTGTTTTTAGAAAATCAAATATTACACAATCATTCTAAAACGAATACTAAGAAAGCAAATAAACTTTAATCTATAAAAGCAATTAAATCTCATGATCATTAGATGGCCATTCCAATGGTGTATGAGGATGGCAAGTGAAGAAGCTCCATATGCAAGAAAAACTAAATCTTCAAATCTCCAAGTATAAGCTCCAAATTCTCTATTAAAAACATGAGCATTTCTCCAACTTTACACATGCCTTTCAAAGGAGAAGGCTCTCATATTTATACAAAAACATAAGAAGCTGTCCTATTTAATGAAGATCCACTAAAATCTCATATAGCTACAACGAAATAGCTCATAATGAGACACATATCCCCGAAGTGTCTCATAGAGGTCTAATCCAAATAAGAAATGATGAGACACCTCATAGAGTTACAATCCAAATAGGACACATATCCTTCTTTGACCTTTATCCAAATCTCCTTTGAAGGGAATTCGAATTTGAGCATTGGAGGCCACATAAGGGTGCATTGGAAGCTTCCAAATGACCTACACATGTCTTGAAACTCAAACCATATATATATATATACATGAAACCATGTTAATTTCCTAGTTTTTAATCATAAATTCACTTTAAACACATAAAATAAATAACTTTGGTAAATAAGGATCCTAACCCATATATTTATGAAAATGGTGGCTAATGAAAGGTTATATGGTTATGGAGTTGTGTCATGTGAGTGAAATGGTGGCAATAAAGGTGAAAGTGGATGTCATTTTGAAGACATTTTGAAGGCCCAACATACCCCCCAACTAGAGTAATTACATGTCCTCATGCAAATATTGCATTAATTCCTTTGATTTTCTCGCAACGTCTTTGCTTTTGAATGAGCTTGGCTTATATCATATGTTCGTAAACTTTGCATTTGACAATTTTATTTGTTTTTACAAATTATTCATTGTCATACATTGAATTGCAACATGTTTGGCTGGTTTTTGTGTTTCAACCAAATTCTAATTGGTATTGGTTCTTGTGTTTCAATACCTTGTTTCTTTTTGTTGCAGCAAGATTCATTGAACATATTTAAGAATGCATCTTTAAAATCAGCCATATAGTGTGCTCTTTTTTATACATTATTTGAAAATCATATAACTTTTTGAACCATAATGCAATCATAATTGATTAGGACAAATATGTTAGGATGAAATGAAAATGTGTGATGGTGTATGATATACGAATATGAAATGATGTCCCTTCCCCCCAACTAAAGATATGACAATGTGAAAGAGGAAGTGAGGAACTTCCCAAAGTTACAATTTCAGTATTTTAAGGAATTTCATGACTAAAAATTAGAAAACCACATACCTTCACTTACATTCAATGTGCATGAGTTATGGAAATTGAAGAGTGTTGCTGCTTCTGGATCATGGAATGAAATGTAGAATTCATCTGCTTCTTGGTTGCATAAATGGTGGATGAGGTTGTGAAGTGAATTCTTTATTTCTGCTGCTAAATCTGTTGTATTTGCTGCAAAATGCTGAAATGATATAGTCTTAAATCGCTATAAAACTGATGGTACAACTCTAGTCATGTGAATAGATGTGTCGTTGTCGAGCATGAAGAGAGGTCATTGGATTACCGACCATTGATGAATGTCGTTAACCAATGCGAGGCAAAATTGCCATTAATGTCAACGAGTGCCAAGGTACCTAAGTACATCTTGCGAAGGGCGAATAAATGAGCCGATGTCGAGCCACTTGCAAGATCCAACGATCAAGGGACATTGATGTATTCCCATTATTGGTTGCGAGAGAGCCTGTCATTAAGGCATACAAGCCTCAAGGTACTAATGAGGACTTTAGACTTGAACCTAGATAATGTGTCGATGTCGATAGGCCAAGGCTCTTTAGAAGGAAGGCCTTAAGGAATCCTCCATCATCTAACGCGAGCATGAAATAATGATTTTGAAGGACTCTGAATGAAAATTTTTACAGTGGATCAAGGTTTATTTAACGGAAAGGAAAATGACAAGTGAATGGAAAGTAAAAGGACAAATCAACATGTAAGTGAGCTGAATGTCTTTATGAAAATGGGTTATGAGTTAGTGAAAGCAAGGTAGGAAAATATAGTTTCTATGAATAAAAATGAGCAGTGAAAGAAAATGAGATGATAATTTTTATTGACTGATTAAGTGAAATGCAATGCAACTGCAAAGGAAATGAGATGAAGGTTTTATTGACTGAAGGAGTATGGATGCAATGGAAACACTGGCATCTGAAAGGCTTGCAACTGCTAGATCTGATATGCATTAGCATGTGCTCATGCATTGATGTTTCATCTCTGTTGCTGCTCTGATCATTTTCTTGTGAACTAAATGTGGTTTCTGAGAGACACTATTTGCTTATGGTCATCTTTTCTTCCTCCTGAAACCTACAAAAACTAGTACTTCTTCTCCAATGGATTGTAAGGTTATCAAAATAGAGAGGTGATCAATTTCTCTATTAATTACATTTACATAAAAAAAATAATCGGTACTATTAAACAAGTTCATGAAAGAAAACCAAAAGAGTTTATACCTGTGTTGAAAGTAGTGCCTCAAGTTACCTGTTGTTTCTTTTTAGCAATTTCTTCATTCTTTACTGTTTCAAAATCTGATAATAGCTTCCTCATTTTGTATATCTCGTCGATATCTTTCCAACGATGCTTGAATCATCGAATTCCGATGTCGTATGAGAAAGTTAGATTGTTTTGAAATTTTTATGAAACAATGAAAATTGTCATGTAAAATGTGGCATGGGAACATGACGCTAAAACGAAAGATGATGTAATCTGATTAAATGGCATGTTGATCATGAATTTCTGGTTAGAATGCATTGTTTGACAAATAAATCATTGAGTTAAATGCATAGCTGCAAAATTGTTTTCTAGCTATAGAATGTGCACAATTTCTGTAGCTAAAATCTTGTCGATCTTCTTTGGTTGTGCCATGGCATAAGATTTTTCATTTTGTGATGTTGTTGGCTTCTGTATCTGCAAGGCTCATGATCATATAAAAATACTTTATGAAAAAAATGCATGTCCACAAGATTCGATCCTGCCATCTACAGGATTCTTGTTAAGGCATTGTGGGTATTCGCAATCCTGTAAATGAAGCATCATATCCGCTTTTTTGTTTGTTTGTTGCCAAAACTATTTTCCTCATGGCAGAAATATTTAAAAGATTTAAAATTAAAACTATATATAAAAGGTGATGTTATAAAAAACATGAAAAAGAAAAAGAAATATTTACAAAACCGTTTGTAATAATGACATCACCATGAAAAAAATCGAATTATAGAAATAAAATAGCGTGTGAGGTTTTTCTTAGAGGTTTGCTTGCAACAACGTCGATGGAGGAAGAAATGGCCAGCATTAATGTAATTGCCACGTGATTCAGTAGGCGAGAGTGGTAGATCTACCTCCTCTGGTGGTCTATGAAATTGATATCAGCTCCAGTGGCGGCTTCTGCACTAAAGAGAGAGGAGGAAATTAGTGATAAATGCGTGCATGTTTTGAACATCCGTGGCTTCGGTGGGATCTACTAATTGTGCAGTGGGTATGAATTAAATTGGATTCTACGTGCCATGTGGATCGAATGATACAATAGAGTTTGTTTTTAATTTGAATTCTTTCCTCTTCAACGTGCCATGTTCAAACAGTTCACAGTGTTAATTAGAAATCGTTTTTCCTCACGTAGTCAGCAAAATAGGGTCCCGAAAAATCTCAGATTTCTCTCAAATGGTTGCGAAATTGAGAAAACCGTTTCTGGGTTATTTAATTCGACCTATTCTGAGAAAAACACGTCTCAATTTTTCCAAAATTTCCTCGGTTTGCTCAGAAAACGCATTTTAAAATCATGTGTCAAAACAATTATGTTTTCTGTGATGCTCCGTCAACTAAAATCATTTGCTGTGGTTGGATTTGCAGGTTTTGATGTGAAGTTGAGCAGTGAGCTTATCAGAACCTTTTTATTAATTTTGTTGGTGGTGAATGGATAAGAAGGTTTTTTCCAACATTCTTTCCCTTGGATGAAACCGTTCACTGTGTATATATAAAAATAGTTGTTTGTTTGTTTTTCTTGTTTTTGTTTTTTGTTTTTTCACGTAGACAACAAAATAGGGCTCTGAAGAATTGAAAAATTCTCTCAATTGGTTGAAAAATTCAGAAAATGATTTCTGGGTTACCTAATTACCCCATGTTTTAGAAAAAACCCACATCTTAGATTTTGCTAATTCGCCCTCGTTTATTCAGAAAACGCATTTTAAAATTGTTTGTAAAAATAATTACATTTTCCGGAAATGTTTCAGTGACAAAATCAATTTTTGGTGGTTTTGATTTGCAGGTTTTGAAGGTTGGGCTTGTGGCTACGTGGATGTATTCCAACAAAAGAAAAGGGAAGATCTAACTATATCAATCGTCCTATGGGCAATTCTGGGGGACTTGAAATTTGCCTCCATATCAAAGCAAGTTGTTCGGTCATGCCATTACTTGAAAATGACTCTGGAAGGAGATTTGTAGAAGATAACCGATCTATATCGAATCAGAATGGAATCATTTGAACCTTTGATATGCCAGATATGCAGTGTTTTTAGAGCAAGATCTAATTTTATTTCTTTTTATTCTTTTTTAAATGAGGAATTTTGGATTTGGATTCCAAGCTAATGCCAAAATATTTTTTCCTTGTAGGCCACATGAGAACCTAGATTGCCAATTTCTTTAGGAAAAAAGAAAAAAAAATCTACAGTTTCCCTATTCAAAAACATGAAGAAATTTATTATTATTATTATTTATTATTATTATTATTATTAAAAATCCAACATGATTTTTTATTATCAAAACATGTATTTTTATTTAATTTATTTATTTTTTTTAATTAAAAATAATTTTGTGAGGTTAATGAAGAAATGTAAATAAATTCTAAAAGATTTTTAAAGTCTAAAAACAAAAAAAAAATGCGATCAAGAACTACTAAAAAATGCAATCAAGCTTGATTTTATTTCCTAGTTTATCCTACTTGAAAGATATATATATATTTTTTAATTTTCAAGTATATGAATGTTTCCAATGGAGCCATTTACGGATTAAACTTTCTAAAATGTTCATATCCAAATTTGCGAAATGTACCTGATTATAGGACATGATAAATCGTTTTAACCTTTAGATCTGCCGCAAGGATCTCTTGAAGAATTGATGAATATTGTGGCGTGACTGCTTCTTGATACCATTCCTCAATGTAGTCTTTGGGCTGCATTCTAGATCCTTTGTCCATAAATGGTTAGTAAAAACAAAAACAAATAAAATACACTCTAAATTGGAAGTTAGTTCCTATGCACACTTCCCTGACAATGACGCCAAAATGTTGGGGCAAAGTGATTGCCTGTCATTTAATTTGTCAACTCGGGGGTTTTGTAAACTTGTGAAGCATGTGTGCATTGTATGTGCTAGTAATTGTCTTTCAGTTTAGATCAATCTAACTGCAAAGTAACGAAAACCAATTCATCTAATCTATGAAATCAAATAATGAAAATGAAATTAAGTTAACTTGTGAAATAAAAAACAACTAATGTATACTTAGTTACTCCATCATTCAATTATGAAGTGTTACCTTCTTGAGATGATGTGTAAGCAACTATTTATACTTTAACTTCTAATGTCCTAGAAAAGCAAAGTGTGCAGAAAATAACTCAATAATTGCATGTATCAAATATTCAACCATTCAATCTTGAAATATGATTAAATCAATTTCTTAGAATGATTTTTAGGAATATCAGTTAATGCAATTAAATGAGGATCTTAGAAGCAAATATAAAAGCATGAAAAAGTAAAGCTCACTGATTGCATAGGTTGAACATTCAATCACCTAATTTGAAGTCACCTTCTTGGCTTGATCCTTTATTCAATTATACAATGAATTGATGGTTTAATCTAAGAAAGTAAATAACAGAATATGAAAGGAAACTAAATAACTATGAGCCATTGCCTCAAACTTAATCCAATTAGAAAATACATAAATCTTCCCTATTGAAATGTTTTTAGAAAAACAAAGATTACACAGTCATTCTAAAACTAATACTAAGAAAGAAAATAAACTTTAATCTATAAAAACAATTAAATCTCACAATCATTAGATGACCATTTTAGTGGTGTATGAGGATGGCAAGTGAAGAAGCTCCATATGCAAGCAAAACTAGATCTTCAAATCTCCAAGTATAAGCTCCAAATTCTCTATTAAAAACATAAGCATTTCTCCAACTTTACACATGCCTTTCAAAGGAGAAGGCTCTCCTATTTATACAAAAACATAAGAAGCTACCCTACTTAATGAAGATCCACTAAATCTCATATAGTTACAACCAAATAGCTCATAATGAGACACATATCCCCGAAGTGTCTCATAGAGTTCTAATCCAAATAAGAAATGATGAGACACCTCATAGAGTTACAATCCAAATAGGACACATATCCTTCTTTGACCTTTATCCAAATCTCCTTTGAAGGGAATTCGAATTTTAGCATTGGAGGCCACATAAGGGTGCCTTATAAGCTTCCAAATGACCTACACATGTCATGAAACTCAAGCCACATATATAGATACATGAAACCATGTTAATTTCCTAGTTTTTAATCATAAATTCACTTTAAACACATAAAATAAATAACTTTGGTAAATAAGGATCCTAACCCATATATTTATGAAAATGGTGGCTAATGAAAGGTTATATGGTTATAGAGTTGCGACATGTGAGTGAAATGGTGGCGATAAAGGTCAAATTGGATGTCATTTTGAAGACATTTTGGAGGCCCAGCAAAGACTATCCACTGAATCTTTGACAAAAGATTCCTAAATCATACACTTTCCTTTCCTACTTCTCATGTAGCAACATATCCTCAAAAATTCATTCTTTAATTAAAACCAAGCTATGTCCTCCCTCTCAAATAGGAAGCACTTCTTCATCGAGACTCCCTCTTAATCTTAGGGAGATATCTCTATTCAGGTGGCCTCAGGGAGATCAACTTCTTATTTTTGTTATTAGAGAATATTTCATGGATTCCAACCATTTCATTAGAGTTATCATTATCCTTATCATGCTTATCACATCAGCGAGAATATTCACCATATTGAAGATTGTGTACTTGCACAACTTAGATAGAAAGTACTAACAAAACTGTTGAAGCATGAAGTTAGCCATATGAGAATTACGGAAGAATTTCAACTCTATACATATCAAATACCTAGACTTTTAAACACGAGACATATACTCTTCAACATATTGCTAGGGACTTTGTCATAAACTCTAGACTACTTCATAACAACTTTCATTCCATTGAGGGTTTCAATGTTTCTTCCAAAGGTATGACATATCTTACCTCAACATATAAAAAACCCTAGAAACAATTCAAACAAATTTGGATTTGCAAAGCAACTAACAAATTTTCAAAATTTATATGTTAGACTTCTCATTAGGGTTTCATAAAAATCCTAGATTTCATACAAAAGAGTCAATCAAAACCAATCACAACTTAGTCATTAACATGACCAACTTCCACTTGGGTTAGTTGCAAACCCTAGATTTCCGATCAACCATCAATCCCAACCAAAACTCAGATTTCAACAATCTTACACAAATATCAAATTATCATATTTTCATCATACATAATATATTTTTACTTCTACTAAGGTTCAGCTACGAAACCCTAGAATTCTATTTTCACAATCTCAACAATCATTAAATAGATCTTAGATTGTTATATCACACATACTAGAGAATTTAACTACCACTAGGATTTAGCTGCAAAACCCTAGATTTCCAAATATCATCATCCTAGAATCTCAGATAAGGACTTCCATTAAATCCTAAGACTTATGACCATCAATAACTAGGCCAATACACATATCTAGGAATTCATAATCATACATAAGCATATCATATGTTCGACAAGAATAATACATCTGACCTAGACCAAGCTAGGGATTCTACCAAAATGATATATCTATATATACCCAGGGTTTCATCATCATGGAAAGGGGATTCATATCATGTGTTAATCAAACCCAACTTCACAATGATCAATAAGAGTTAGACGCACAAAAATCTTGATTACACTAGGGTTTGATCAGATAAACACACACATACCAAGGAAATCATTTAAATACATTATAAGGGTATTTCTTACATATTCCACCAAACCCTAATGAGTTAGGGTTTCAACATAGGAACATAGCAAACCCAAAAACTACCAAAACTTCAAATATTTAGGAATTTAGACCTTATCATTCAACCCTAAGTTAGGTTTTCTTAATCATACCAAAATCCCAAACATGACACCATTAATGAAACTTCAAATAGAATTTCATAATATCCCTAAGCAGTTTAGGGTTTCAGACATTCACATTAGCATACCCTTACGTTATGGTTTTCTAGAGAACCTAACTAAGGTTCTATCAAATCAGTTAAGAATATGAGTGGGTTGGGTAGATTTATCAAGTGACGAATCACCCAAAACAAGAATCACTATGATTCAATATAGCTAGACACAACAATGTTAGTAATGGATAATGAATGCACATTTGTTATAATGAAATTAATGTTTTGTAGTTTAATGCATACCTTTGTTTCTTGACAAACTTTTCCTTGGGTGGCTTTCTTTCATACTCCTTGAGGATATAGCAGATGTTCTCCTAATCATGTCAATAGAGGGAGAATGATGATTAGTATTTAATATAATCTAAACTAAATGAGTACATGAAACCAAAAACTGAAAGGAATGTGATACTTATCTTTGGGAGTTGTTGGGGGTTCCTCCAAAGCTTGAGGGATACCTATAAAATTACAAAAATAAATGTCTTTTTCAAAAATATGTTAAAAACCTATAAATTCTAAATATAAAAAATGAAAAATAGAATAACAAAGACTAAAAAGCAAAGGACTTAGCAGTGTAAGTTCCTTATGTCATATTCTTCAGGTTTGAATTTCTTTGAGTCTCCTTCTTCAACAATGTTGGCTTGATCTCTTTCTCTCTTCTTGTTTCTTAGATTGAAGGGACAATGACTCTTGTAGTGACCCTTCTTATGACATTGATAACATTCTACCATGAAAATGTCTACTTTCTTCCCCGATCCTTTTGATTACTTTCCTTTGTGATGAGAAATGTAGACATTCAATACTCCTTCAGGATTGGGAACTAGAGAGATCCTCAATTCTTCTTGATTGCAGGCAATCCATAGTTCTTCAAAAGTGGGAGCTTCCTTCCAACT
The DNA here is from genome assembly GCA_000404065.3 of Pinus taeda. NCBI lineage: Eukaryota > Viridiplantae > Streptophyta > Pinopsida > Pinales > Pinaceae > Pinus > Pinus taeda. The sequence goes on along the minus strand of APFE031756945.1, from coordinate 35,120 downwards.
TTCAAGACTTGCAACAAATGAACACTAGGTATGTGGAAATCCTAATATAGCAATGACCACGAGTTCTTTTCCTGGAACAATTTCATCAATGACCAAAATATCATCCCTGATTCTTGCTATATTCACAAAGAAGGAGGCCACTGTATCTTCTTTAGTCATATTTGTGGTCCTTAGTACATTCTTCAAGCTTTCCACTTGACCAATGTTCTTAATAGTGAATAAATTTGATAAGGCTTCATACATTTCCTGAGCATGATTGATGTTGGCTATAAATGGGACAAGATTGTCTTTTATTCCTTCTACCATTAGAATCATTCTAATTCTTTAAATTTTACTTTGTTAGCGTCAATAGAGTCATCTGTAAGCTTCTTTACTTTTCCTTTGACCAACTTTAGTACCTTATTCTTTTCAAGGATGAGGTCAATCCTCTTCTTCCAAGACTTGTAGTTTGAGGCTCCTTCAAGTTTGTTCTCTCCCTTGATTGTGTTAGACATCTCCCTTGAATATAATAGATTCCTTCCTTGAGATGATCCTTTTGAATGGTTCCTTGATCAAGTGCTTGAGACTGCCTTTTTCTTCTTTCTTCACCAAAGCTCTGATACCATGTTAGAAAATCGAAAAGACAAAAATATTTTCTTATTCTTGATAATTATTTGTGATATTTCTTATTATTACAATTCTTTATATCTTCTTTCTTTAGTTTATCAAGAAATTACCAAAGAAGTAGCACATAAAAAAATATACACTAGATGTAGGCACTATGCCAGGGAAACCCCCCCCCCCTTGAGGGGAAAACCCAGTCAAGAAATTCTTCCTTTCAGTAATATTCTTTGAGACTCTTCACCCTAGATCAATACTAGACCTTCCCTCCATACCAAGTCAACCTCCCAGAATTTCAACCATTTCCAACAACTTTGACTAGGCAACAACTTCCAATAATTGGCAGCTTTCGGCAATAGATAAATTTGGAAGACTTCGATCACCCAATATAAGACACGAAACCGAGAGAGAGAGGCACCAAAATTTCGATTTTTACTTTATCTTTAGACTTCTCCAAACTCACACTTACTTCAGCTTCCCGACAATAGAATTTGCACTTTTCTCAGCTAAAAGTGATATCAAACTTCTTGTGAGAGTGTATGTTCCAAATCAATTCAATGTGCAAGTATTTATAGGCTCCATGTGAGGTCGAATTAGTGTCCTTAGATTGTGTCAATATTCTTCTAAGCCAACTTGGTGTGGAGGATACATAATATCTATTTGCCTCAATACTTGACCTTTTTACATGATTCAAAAGCCCAAGAAGGGTATCTTTAAAAGTACAATGTGTCTATTGACTTAGAATAAATACTAGAAGTCCTCAATGGGGAATGTTACCTAAAACATGGTGACCCAAGCATGAAACCCATGCTTTAATAAGTCACACTAATAACAATAAAAAATCTTTTCTTTATTCTTTTGACAAGCACATTACATGAGGTCACATGGAGTCTATAAATACAAGCACATTTGAGGTCCACTTGTATGTTCTTAACCCCTACTAGACATAACACATAGGTTTGAATGAACATATACATCCTTAACCTTTTGCGATCCCAACCTATTGTGCTTCACAAAGTGAATGAAACTATAAGTGCTCTAATTACATTCTACTGATTAAGAGCTTTCCACTTGTGATAAAATATGAGTGGAAAGACTTTGTAAATAAACACCATTTCCCCATGACAAGTCCACCACTTAACCAACTTCATGGTACTCCTCTCATCCAAAAATGATCTGTCTACAAAATCCTCTAATCTAGTAGCAAAGCATGCAAATTCCTCCCTTATCTCTGTTTGTAAAGAAGTTGGAAACAATCTCTGAAAGAATTTTTTGACTCCACTGGCCACCTCATTATCCTTATGTGGGGCCTTCATCTTCCTATTTCCTTCAATAGTGAATTATTCATCACAAAATTTTGGATTCAGAGCATGTACCAAAGTGTGCAATAGAGTGTTAATTCCATTCTACCTCGTAACAATGATGGACCTCACTTTTTCAACAAAATTAAAATTCACAAAAGGAAGAGTGGGAGACTCTTGTCTAATAATTTCCATGATTTTTTCAACCATGGTATCCATGCCATCATAAAACTATCTTGTGAAATGTTTCTCCACGTCTACATCTCAGAGAATATCAAATGTAGGTAATGTGAACTTGAGAAAGAAATTATTCTTGCTCCACCAATCTTCATTAATTAACACCCTCCTCACCATACATCCCTTCTTTAAATATTCCTGTTTCCACTTAGCCCAAGTTGAACCCACCACCATACTCATAAATGCAATTTTAACTTCAATAAGTGACACAACATGATTAATTTTAAGGCATATCTTGTCTCAACAACTTTGAGCAACTCTAATTTGGAGTATTTTTAATATATTTCTTGAGATTGGTGGTGGTTGGTGATGAATTTTATAATATCCCTAGCCTTCCTTGTGGAATCCTTAATCCATTTTGTTTTTTTTCTCAATCTCTTCTAAAATCATATTCAAATAGTGTACAATACAAAAAGTCCAATATGTGATTGTATTCTCTCAACAATTAAGCCTGCGACATTGCAAATAGGTGCATTATCTGTGATAACTTACACGACATTTTTCGGCCCTACTTGTTCAATAGCAACAATTAAAATTTGAACAATGAAGTTACTACCCTTTATCTCACCCAAACAATCTTTTGCTTTGATGAACATGGCTCCTTTTAGTGATGATGGAATGGAATTAATCATAGGTCCATGTCTTGTGTTAGTCCAACCATATGAGATAATGAAAGGCCTGTAGTACCCCATGAGTTACGAATTGGTTTAAGAATATCATCAAGAAGTTGTTTCTCATTCCTTAACAAAACTTTTAGGAGTTTTTCATAGTTATGCCCCTTGTAACCTTGAGGGGCTTTGTTAATCACTCTCACCAAATATTGCCAATATGGGGATCAAACCACATAAAAATGATGTTACAAGAAAATATGGCCCTTTCCACTCTTAATTCAACTTCTTCTCTCCCTTGATTATCAAGCATTTTCAACAACTTACTATCTTTAATTGGATTTGGTGGCCTAGATAAATCTTCTTCTATTTCTAGCGCCCTTCTCTTTCTTTCTTAATGAACAATCCTTGGCTCGATACTAGCACTCATGTGAGGATTGGTAGTTCCCATGCCATTTTTTCTTCTTTGATCCTTCAACCTTTGAGCACCATTGCTTCCTCTCTTGAATTCATCCCTCACCTCTAGATTTTTGGTATGTGCACACAAATCAATACCCTTTATCTCTTTATGCAAACTTTGAGCCTTTACTCTTGTGTAAGATCCCTTGAAGTTCTTATCAATTTTGAATAAATTACACTTCCATTCCCATGTACCACCAAAACCCATTTGCTTCACTTTGGTAACATGCCTCCACAAAGAATAATATTATTGTTGCCTGGTTGCTTGAGTAGATTTAGGGGCACTGGAAACACAACTTTGTTAAGCCATGAATGTTGCACAATTAGAAAATGAAACACTCACCAAAATAGTTGTTTCCCATGCCCTTCTTCTCGTTGCCCATGCTCCAAAACACAACTAAAAATATTGTTGATGTAATAGGAAGCTCCTGTTACAGAAGAATGTGTAAGATATGAGTGAATGAAGTACCCTTTTATAGAAAAGAAGAGACAGATAGGGTCTATATATAATTCTATTTTTATTTTTGTTTTTATTTTCTAGAGAATTATATTTTTATTTTTTAATATTATTAAATTTTGTTAAGTCAATAGAAGAGATAATGAACATGCAACACATATAAAGAGAGATGAAATGCTACCGAGAGGAGCAAAGTTTCAAAATTAGTGTTAATATAATTTAATAATAAATCTATAATAATCATTTTATCAACAATACATTTATTGAGCATATACTTTTACAAAATCATTGGTAATCATAATCTTGAAAGGAAAGGTATATTTATCAAACCAATGGTAATCATAATCTCATCAAAAGTTAAACATATTTTTTAAATATATATGTTTTTAAATATATATTACTGTGATGAAATAGTTGGTCATTCAACACACATTTCTATGAAATTATTAATAATAATTAAAATGTTGAATTTTAAAATGAAAAGAAATAAAACAAAACCATTCATTAAAAATTATGTAAATATAAATTTATATATATATATATATATTTTTAATTTTCACATATAATTTTTTATATGTGTAATAACCCTTTTTGTGAGAGGCACTCTCCAACCCAGTATGATAGAGATGTTATTTTTAATGACCTATAAACGTTTTTACTAGGTTCGAATCAAATAAAATAAAATAAAAATAATTTTATGGTCAAAATAAAATAAAAATAACCCCTTTAAATAACTAGACTAGATCCATCTTAACTGCGGCTCTACCAATCTCCAATAGGGATCAAATCTCTTTTCAATGTAAAAGAGGTCTGCATCTCAAGAGATATGGAGTTAAAATAGATCTATGCTAATATTATTAATGATGAAATGGTTTAAAGATGAAAATAGATATGCTTAAACTTAAATTTATTAATAATATATATTATAATAATATAAAATATTTATTTGTTTGTAATTTTTTTAAAAACAATTTGATGTATTTTTACGACATTTTAATTTGATATGCAAGACATCTTTCATTAATAAGAAACATATATTAATAGTAGTTACTGCACCAAACAATAGTATATAGCAGATCTGCTACTTCTAAATGAAAGTAGGAGATCCTTCTATTCTTTGATTCCAAACAAATGTTACTGTCTCAAAAAAATTATATTCTCATCATAGATGGGAAGAGAGAGGGAAATTGGCTAATGATTGGAACTATTCCTAATTTGTGAAGAAATAATAACCCCCTTTCTAAAAGGTTCCCCTGTATGAAAAAATGATTTAAGAAACGCTGCAATATGTCCTTTCTTGGTCTACGATTATTCCTGGTAAATTTGTCTTAGCTAGTTTGATGTCTATAAGATGTAAAAGGGAGATGAAATCTCCCATATTTTTCCTAAAAGGGTTTCTTATAATTGTGTTTCCTTTTTTTTCTTCTTCTGAGTGAAGACGATTATTTCTTAACTAATCCTTTGGGATTATTATTGTACATTATTAGATAAATTAGTTTTTATTTTCTATTAACTTTTTTTTCTTCTGAGTGAAGATGATTATTTGTTAACTAATCCTTTGGGATTATTATTGTACATTATTAGATAAATTAGTTTTTATTTTCTATTAATAAGTTGACGAGACATAACTGTCTGGTACCAATCTTTTGGATGTATTAATACTTGCATTTATCATCAATAATACAAGTTTTCCCATCGTGGAGTTTATTTCGCCCTGTGTACAGTGGTATTGGAGCATCAATGTTGTTCATAAACTCCATGCATTGTTTTGGTTCAATTGTTTTGTGTTGTGTGCCTCTGATCTTGTTGGTGTAAGAATAATGACCTGAACATTTAGAGGTTTGATTAGAGCATCGTGCGACACGGTGGCGAATTGTAAGTTGCAGCAATTGGTGAAACAGAGTGAGATGACCCCAAGTTTGATATTGAGGACGTGTTTCTGAAGATATTTGTCTTGTGACTCATCTACATTTTTCCGGTATGCTTTTCATACTCTCTGCATGTAGAAACATAGTTTGCGCAAATATACAATACTAGGTTCATTGTTTCGAGGGGATTCTTAATTGAACACAATCCTTCCAATAATAGAAATTGAGTTCTAGTGATCCCAAAAGCCCTCTAAAGGATTGTGATAGTCTGTTACTACATACAACCATCTGCACTTGCTACCATATGGTTAAAAAAATGCATCTAGAGTTTTTAAAGCTATATCCTCTGTCCTGCGCTAAGTTCCCTATTTTTGTTTATAAAATTGGAGTAAGTTCGATCTTGTTCAAAACACCCTGCTTCAAGACCTTGAATATGTAAGCTTTATATGTGTTGGACACTTTATTTGGTCGCCTCTTCCTGCGCACGCCGAACGATGACGAAGGTGAAATCTATGGCACTCTCTACTACAAATTCGACAATGGCTGCTACCTGCCTTTATTGGCCTCATCTAGAGAAGATAGATCCATTAATGATTGGCTGCTTGAATGCTTCAAATATTGTTTTGGAAAGAAACGAGGGTTTAACAAGAAAATCACAAAGGATTCTTCATTGTTCTTGCATTTAGTTTGTATACTCGACTACAATTTTGAGGCCACTGCAATTTTTTAAATTATGGTATGATTGATCTAAAAATGTCAACATATTTTTATGGGTTTGAAGAATAATTTTTGCATAAATAAAATTATCATGTAGAAAAAAAGAATGCTAATGGCTATGAGTTAGAGAAATGATCTAATTTGTGGCTTTAGAAGATAACAAAAAATTGTTTGACGTTTGGTTGCCAAATATTACAACAAATATGACTTCATTGATATTAATAATGTGAGTTGTACTTAGTGGAAAAGAGAAATATCAAGAATGGTTCTGTAATATCAAAAGTACATTTATTTTAACGATTTGTGGGAAGGAATTTGTCAGGGAGAGAAAAACAAAGATAATAAAGAAATTGCACCCGAGCCACCTGATGACGAAAACGACATGAAATTTGGGAAAATAAAGAAAAAAAGGCATATGATTTAATTACTACATCCGTGAGAGAGGAGGTAAGAATATATATTCTTTCTCCTAATACAACACTTGAAGCATTCCAAAACTTGAAGGAACTTTATGATTCTCATTCAGAACTTGAAATTATTCGATTTTTGTTGAAATTGTTTTATTTGGAGATGAAAGATAATGATCCCATGAAGATGGTCTTTGGAATAAAAGCTATTTTTCATGAAACAAATCCATTGGTGTTGAAGTATATCTGAAACTTAATACTTTTAATAAATTTCTCCCCCCTGTCTATTCACACTACTTGGAATCCCTCAAAGCTAGTGGATACTTAAAATATATTACATTTGAAAAATTAGTGAGTAAAATTGCTGAGAGTAAAGGTATTTGGGAAGAAAGATCCCCCACCAAATTCTAATGTAGAAAATTTTTGCCTTCCTCAAAAAGACCAAAAGTATCATGGTGAATCTTCTAGAAGTGGTAAAATTACTAGAGGTCATGGTAGAAGAAATGTTGGAGGTGGGGGGGCAATAACAATCAAGGTGATAGGCAACAAGGTGACAAACAATAGAAAAAATTTCAAAACAATAAACAAAATGTCAATTGTTATAAATGTGGAAGAGTAGGCCATACTTCCATTAATTACAAAACTCCTTGGGATGATATCAGTGAAAGGAGAGAACAATTTAGTCAGAAGAAAGAAAAAACACCACTAGATATAGCAAAATCATCTGAAACTGCCCATTATATTGTTGCTCATTGCAATTTCAACATTAATTATGCTTTTAGTACTACATTTAATTCATGGAAATACTGTTGGATCTTGGATTCAAGAGCTACATGTGATATGACTTTTAGGAGAGATTTATTTGAAACATTTAGTGACCAAGTTGATGAGGAAGTATATTTTTCTAACAAATCTCAAATTAAGCCTTTAGAAATTGGATCCATTTGTTTGAAGATACCAAAACTTGTAGATTCTGTTCTATAGGATGTCCTTTATATTCCACAATTTCAAAGAAATTTAATGTCTCTTATACATTGATTCAGAGATAAAAAATAGGCTAAAAAATTAAAGTGTTTGGAATCTTTTGAAACTAGCATCACGTTGTAGTGCTTGTTGTCCTGATTCCGATGACGCTTGAATCGCCTCTATCCGAAGTTGTATGAAGAAGTTATGATGTTCTGAAGTCTTTGACCAACAACTAAAAATTCAACAACAGGGTTCACTAAGATGTTGTATGGACAGTCCGTACAACTGATGTCATCAACTAACTATGCAGGGTATGGTTGGTGGTGGCCCAGTCAGGTCTTAACATGTGGCATCTTCGTATGGGTGCAAGTGGTGTAGTTTGGTTGGCTGTTGAGTTTGAGGTGGCCGAATGAGAGGGTGCCATGTGGCACCTCATGGTTGGAACCTTTTTTTATATAAGGCCTAAAGGCCTCAGTGGGTTTTGATCCCTACACCTCCAACAGACAAACCTCCAACCTTATTGTCACACCACCATGTTAGTTCTTAACATACAGTGGTGGCCACATAGATTTAAAGATTAAGAGTTTTGAGTTTGGGAGGAGGGGCCGGGTAGTAAGCCCTGACCCATGGTCACGCCATCACCATGTGTCCCCAGTGAAGGTGGAAGGGAGTGGGTTTGGGTACTTGGCCTTGGCCCCCGACCACGTCAATCATCCATATGATAAGGCAGAGTGGTTAGCGGAGAGGGTGGGGTTATAAGCCCTAGCCCATGTTCCCATCAACGCACATATGACCAAAGCAGGAGTTATGCGGAAGGGCACGAGTGAATAAGCCTCAAACCTTGGTTCTCAATGACTATTGTGACTGTTACGTAGGAGCTTCGGTGGTGGGGGTGGGCAGTTGAACCCGACCCCCGGTCACATCAACACCATATGACCTTATCCTTGCAGCAGCAGAGGCCAAAGCCAACAAGGGTGAGTAGTTGGCCTCTGCCCCCGACCCTATGGTGCCATGTGACCTTGATTTGATGCATAAGGGTTACTGGCAAAATTAAAGAGGCAAAAAAATGTACTTTTGTGGCAAGAATCTCGTTGGTCCTAGGCAAAATTTTTGCTCGACGGACAATGTAAAGGGGAAAATCGTCGCACAATTAACATGTTTTGCCAATTTGTAGGATAAATAACAGAGCTTGGCTTGGAGAAGCATATATTGCTCATTTTTTAACATTTTTGAGCTCAAGAAGAGCCTATATGGGGTTTTTGAGCGTCTTGGACTCAATGACAACCTTAGTTTATGTTTTGAGCACTTTATGATGGAATTTTTGTAGAATAAAGTATTTTAGTGCTAGAGGTAGAGACAATTTTGAAGCAGTATGGAGACATATTTGAGCTTGGAGAAAGCCTATTTAGAGGTTTTCCAGCCTTCCAGTTTCATTTGGAGCAACTGTTACTTCATTAGAGAAACTCTTTTAAGCATTTCTTAATATGTTAAGGAGATAATCCCTTTTTAACTCTTCATTGTGAAGGAGTTGCATGTTTATGCTTTATGATTGCAGGTGGATTTCAAGGACCTAATGTGTGTGAGTCCTTTTTATGTTGATATTTTTATGACTTGCTATAGGGAGTCATCTTTTTGAGTGAGAATTATTTGTAAGAGAATGTTTCTTTGTAGGAGAAACAAGCCACTCTACTGTCAACAAGTTATATGTACTCGTTTGTTGTTGAAATCAAAATATGGTCTAGCTGTTGGAGTAGGTCTAGAGATGTAGCCCAGGAGGGGTGAACTCCATTATCAAATGTTGGTTTCTTCTCTTCATGTTTATCATCTTGAGTTTCATGTGAATTTTTTTCTTTTTTAATTTCATGTGAAAACTTAATTCACAATCTTGAAGAGGTTGTGAAACTTATTTTACTTTTAAAGACCCATTTTGTTAACTTTCAAAGTGTCAGAGGACGACTGGTTTTTGATAGGGGGAGCTTTCCTCCATTTTCAGATCAGGTGGTATCAAAGGAGGTTCTGGCCAAGTTGCAAGTATGGGCAAGAAATTGAAGCATGAAAGAATCCAAGGGTTGGAGGAGATTAATTTATCTCTTCGTATAGAGAATGTTGAGCTTGGGAGATTACTTGAAATTGTAGAGGAGGAGAAAAGGAAAATACGCTTACAGTTGTAGCATGTAGTGGAGGAACATATTGGTGAAAGTTCCATCCTAGAAGCAACAAGGAATCCCTCCAAGATGAAGGCAATTTGTGGACATGGTCTATGCACATGAAATGGACCCTATGTTGAGAATGATTCTTGTGAGTTTTATCAGCATCTGAAATATTCTCCTTATGTGCCAGTTGGTAAAACTGGTTGGCTTGAGTCAACATCCACTTGTTTATCAACATCGGAAACATAAAAGATGGGTGATAGGCCAAAGGAGGTAATTATCATTTCTAATTCTCCTTCTTCAACTAATGTTGATAACACATCTTTTACATCCTTTGAAAAACATACCAAAGGTATTGGTATGAAGCTTTTAACTCAGATGGGTTATGAAGGAAGAGGCCTCAGAGTCAATGACCAAGGTATCACTAATCCTATCAAGGTGAAGCAATGACCACGATATGAAGGATTGGGTTATGGTCATGGAGAAATTGGAGAGTGCTCAAAAATTGTTGAGGCAAAGAAATCTTCAAGTGATAATATGTCACACCATGATGGTGGTGATAATGAAAAATTGTCTCCAAAGAGAGATGAATGTTCCAAGGGACATGCAAAGTCAAATTCTTCTTGTCAAAGTCACAACCCAAAGGACAGTTATAAGTCTAATGGGGATTTTAGAAATGTTGGTGATTTTGATTATTTATGGGAAAAGTTTCCTCGCACATTTTGTGATGCAGCTGACCATTGTGTGGCTGATTGTGAGCAATGCAAGGTGATGGTCAAAAGAATGGATCAAATCCTTGGGGCAAAGCATGAGAAATATCTCTTTGTTATAAATACTTCCTTGTCAATGGGCAAGAAAAATCATTTTTGTACCCATTGTACCATGAATGGGCACCATATTAAATAGTGTTGGAAACTCCATCCACAACTTCGTCCCAAGAAGGACAAAGAGGTCATGTGATCCTTTGCAAGGAAAGAGACATGTGCTAGAATAGAAACTGATGTAGTTCCTGAAGCATCCTTCGAAGTAGAATGGGTACAGAAAGAGAAGCCATAAGCCCGAGATAAGCAAAGAATGGGTATAATATCTTGTACAGTTTGCTTGCTTTATAAAATTGTAATTAGTTTTTGTATATTCCCATCTGGGTACTTTCCAAAGTGAAATAATGTACAATCACTTATCTACAACAAGTGTGTTTTCTTTGGCATGTTATGCTATTTTGGATAGATTATGAGTCCATTTGTTTGGGATTTTTGGGATGAGCAATTTTATTTCATCCAGTATGTCTACAGTTGTGTCAAGCACTCACTTATACAAGTATTTCGATGTGAAGCTTGTTTTTGAATTTGATGTTTGGTAAATATTGTGCAAAAGATGAACATGATTATGTGGAAAACGTTAATCACGTCATTGAACAAATGCATCCAGTGTATCTAAGAATACAAGTACAGTTTGAGGAAAGCAAATAAATGTATGAATTAGTGCATGGAAAGCATTGAGTTGCTTATTATTTCCAAGTGGAAAATCAAGTTTGTCTTCAACAAAGAGGGACTTCAAGGTGAAGTTTGTTTGAGCCACATAAATATGGTTTTGGAGAGAATGTTCATATTCCATCCATCAAAGTTTTTTTTCTTTCATGTTTAGAAGAATTACAACAAGCCACAATTCTTGACACAAAGATAAAGACTTCACGTAGAGGTAAGTTGGAGTGCTTTGATTGGATCTCAAAGGCACCAATTCCAATTGAACAAGAAGGTTTGAGATCGAGAAATTTAATGAGTTTTTCCTCACTTATTTATAGATTCAAGATAGAATTTTGGAGGTCCAAAAGTTCCTAGTGGGGAGGTATGATCCAGAGATCAACATAGGCTCGAAAATGAAAGTGCTCAGAATATTCTAAAATTAGCGTCATGTCATAGTATTTTTCGTCTTGATTCCAACGACCTCTTGAATCACCTCAATCCGACATCGTATGAAGAATTTATGGTGTTATGAAGTTTTTGACCAACAACTAAAAAGTCAACAACAAGGTTACCTGGGCTGCTGACTGGGTAGTACGTACAACTAATGACATTAAATGACTATGCAGGGTACGGTTGGTGGTGGACCAATCATGTCTTGACACGTGACATATTCATACGGGTGTAGGTGGCACAATTTGGTTGGTTGTTGAATTTGCGGTGGCCCAATTAGAGGGCACCACATGGCGCCCCATGGTTGACCAAAATTTTTATATCAGACCTAATGGCCTTGGCAGGGTTCGACCCTTAGACCTCTGGAAAACAAATCTCTAGCCTTACTATCACACCACCATGTTAGTTCTTAACATACAATGGTGCCTGCATAGATTTAAATATTAAGAGTTCGACGTTTGGGAGGAGGGGTTGGGTGGTGAGCCCCGACCCCTAGTCACGCCACCACCATGTGTCCATCAAGTAGGGAGTGAGGCTGGGCACTTAGCCATGGCCCCCAATCATGTCAATCACACATACGATCGGGTAGAGCTCTTGGCAGAGAGGGCAGGGTTGTAAGCACTGGCCCATGGTCCCATTAACACACATATGACTAGAGCAGAAGTTATGCCGGAGGGCGTGGGTGGATAATACCTGACCCTTGGTTCTTGGCGATTGTTGTGATTGTTAGACAGGAGCTCTGACGGCGGGGGCAGGCATTTTTCCCCAACCCTCGACCACATTAGCACCATATGACCTTATCTTCGAAGCAGTGGAGGCCAAAGACAACAGGGGAAGATAGTTGGCACCACGTGACCCCAATCTGATGCATAGGGGTTATTGGAAAAATTAAAGAGGGAACCCATTTCACTTTTTTTAATGGGAATCTTGTCAGTACGGGCCAAATTGTCATTCGACAGACTATGTAAAGGGAAAAATCATCATGCAATTAGCAGGTTTTGCCAATTTGCAAGACATATAGCCGAGCTTGGCTTAGAGAAGCATATCTTGCTCAATTTTTAATCTTTTTCAGCTCAAGAAGAGCCTAGATGGGGGTTTTTGAGCATCTTGGACTCAATTGAAGCCTCAATTTTTTTTATTTGGGCACATTATGATGGAATTTTTGCAGAAACAAGTCTTTTAGTGCTAGAGGCAGAGACAATTTTGAAGCAGTATGGAGGCATATTTGAGCATGGGGAAAGCCTAGTTAGAGGTTTTATAGCCTTCCAGTTTCATCCGCAGCAATTGTTACTTCAATCGAGCAAATCTTTTCAACATTTTCCAAATATTTTAAGGAGAGAAGCCATTTTTAACTCTCCATTGTGAAGGAGTTGCATGTTTATGCTTTATGATTTTATGTGGAGTTCAAGGACCTAATGTGTGTGAGTCCTTTTTATGTTGACATTTTTATGACTTGTTGTAGGGAGTCATCTTTGTGAGTGAGAATTCTTTGTAGGAGAAACAATCCACCCTATTGTCAACAAGTTATATGTACTCATTTGCTTCTGAAATCAATATATGGTCTAGCTGTACGAGCAGGCTTGAAGATGTAGCCCAGGAGGGGTGAACTCTGTTATCAAATGCTGGTTTCTTCTCTTCATGTTTATCATCTTGAGTTGCATGTGATTTTTTTTCTCTTTTAAGTTCATGTGAAAAATTTAACTCACCATCTTGAAGAGGTTGTGAAACTTACTTTTGATAGGAGCAGATTTCCTTCATTGTCAGATCATACATATCCGACAATAGGGGCATTCCATAGATATCTTTGATGGAATTATTGAGATACGTAAAGAATATGATCATGCTGTTATCATGACCAATGTTGAAGAATTTACACTTTTAAAACGAAATGACACATCTACTATAAATTCTTGTGATAATTCTTCTCTTTTAGTACAAAAAAGTGATACTCTATCTTCCATTTTATTATGGCATGCTCGTTTTGGTCACACTAACTATGACGGTATCAAAATTATGAGACAACAAGGTACAGAAGGATTTCCTACAATTCCAAGAAAGTTTACACCATGCGATGCTTGTGTTTTAGGGAAGCATTCTAAGCAACCTTTCCAGAGTTCTTCTTCTAGAGCTTCAAGAAAATTAGGTCTCATATATTCAAATCTATGCAGACCTATGCCTGTTGCAACTGCAAATGCTAATAAATATATGTTGACATTTATTGATAATTATTCGAGAATGTGTTGGGTGTATTTGTTGAAAGATAAGTCACAAGTATTCAAAAATTTTAAACTTTTCGTTCAATGGTAAGAAATGAAACTGAACTGAATATTGGCATCCTCAAAACTAATCACGGTGGTGAATATACTTCTAATGCTTTTGAAAAATATTTAAAGGAAAATGACATCAAACATCAGACTACAATACCTTACATTCCAAAATAGAATGGTGTTGCAGTGCATATGAATAGGGCATTGCTTAATATGGTTATCTCCATGATGTTTTTTAAAAATGTGAAGTTGATGTTTTGGGGAGAAGCATTTCTTTGTGTAACTTATATTAGAAATCATTGTCCTTCTTATGTTATCAACAAAAAAACTCCTTATGAATTTTGGTATAATAGACTCTCTATTGTTCAACATTTCTAAGTTTTTGGATCTACATGTTATGCTTTGATTCCTAAGTAGTAGAGAAATAAATTGGGTGCCAAAAGTCGAAAATGAATACTTTTGGGATATTATAATACTTCAAAATCCTACAGGTTATATGACGAAGAAAATAAGAAATTCATTTTTTCAAGAGATGTTATTTTTCTTGAATTTGATAAATATAATTCCATTGTTGATAGACAAATGACTCATTTATAGAAATTTGCATCCAAAAAGTTTTATTTTGAATATGATAATGATGTTCCACACACTGAAGGGGGGTTCCCATTCTGGATCAGTCTAGTAGTTTTCCATCTTTGGCTCATGGGAATGTTTCTACTGAAGAAAATTTGGAGGATAGTGTTGTTTTTGCAGGGTCATAAAATGTTCCTAAAGAACCTTTACTTTAGGATGAACAATCATCAAAGCCACTTCAACAACCTTTACGAAGATTCACACGTGTTTGGAAATTTCCAAGCAAGTATGATGATTTTGAAACAAGAATTTCTTCTAAAGGTGATGTTACTTTGAGTTCAGGTAAAATTTCTCATGATTATGAGTTTAAATATTCTACAATTAGTGAACGTAGTTCTCTTAAAGAAGTTGCTAATTGTGATGAATAGAAGGATGCCATGAAAAAAGAGTATGATGCCGTCATTAAAAATGGGACATGGAGGTTAGTGGATCCTATTGCTAGCATCAAACCTATTGATTGTAAATGGGTTTATAAGATAAAATATAAGGCACATGGTTTGCTTGATAAATATAAGGAAATACTTGTAGCAAAAGGATGTTATCAAAAGGAAGGTGTTGATTACACAAATATATTTTCTCCTACAGCAAAATGGGGCACAATTAGAACTATATTTTCTCTTGCAGCTCAAAAAGGGTGGAAAATACATCATATGGGTGTAAAAACAACTTTTTTGAATGGTGATTTGAAGGAATATGTTTATTATATGTTTCAACCATAGGGTTTTGTTGTCAAAGGAAAAGAGCATAAGGTTTGTAAATTGGTGAAGGCTTTGTATGGATTGAAACTTGCATCCCATGCAAGGTATGAAAAACTAATTGAACACCTTCTCAAGTTGAATTATAAGCTATTTGATTTGGATAATGAAACTCTTTTTGTTAAGAAGATTGGAAAGTCAGCTGTATATCTGGTTTTCTATGTTGATGATTTGATGATTATAGGGAACATTGATGATTATATAGAGTCTGTTAGAAGAGAGTTACTAGAGTTTTCTGACATGATAGATTTGAGTTTATTGAATTATTATTTAGGAATTGAAGTTGATTAGAAACCCAAATGCATTTTTATTTCTCATAAGAAGTATATTGGACAACTATTGAACATATTTGGAATGCAATATTGTAACCCTGTTTTTACTCCAATGGAGCAAAATCTGAAGCTTACTTCTATTAGCCCTGAGGTGAAGCGCTGCTATTTTGAAGGCTAAAGGAAGGAAATGGTTTGTTTTGCTATCCATCACCCCAATTTCCTCACTTTTCCACTTCCATTCATGTCCATTCATGTCCTAAATTGACCCTCACATCATAACGAAACCCACTTTTGCCTTGGCCCTACGTGAATCAACCCATTTTTGCCCTAAAAACCTTACCTTTTCACCCATACGCGCCTTTTTCACATTTCTCGAGGACATCCCGTACCTTTGTGTCCCCCCGTCGTCGATCTCCCCACCGATTCGATGGCTCGCACTTCACCCGACTGATGTTACATGCCTGATCAATCTTCATTGTTAGATCACTCTTGCCAAATGTAATGGCTACCGCACATATCGTTAGGCAACAAGCGAGAGGGGTACCCGCTTGATAAATGTGGTTTCCTCTCTCTCCTTCGCTGCTACGTGGCACCCAATGGATGAAATTAGGCGGGCTCCGACCTTTACCACTTACCGCCCGATTGACCGCCTGATAGAAACCATTTCCGCTCAAATGAAACCGCTCCCGGGCATTATCTTTTGAACACTTCTACTGCCTAATAGCCGTTTGATCTGCCCATCCAAGATTTGATGGCTCAGACTCATTCCGCTCCCGCCACGACTTCAAGCCTCCGACAAATGATCTCCACCGTTGATACAACCCACCCAACGACCTTCGTTCATGATCACCTCAGTTCGTCCTTCACTACCTAACCACCATCTTGATCGTTGATCCATCCCATCCAACGGCCCATATGCCCTTGTACCCCGCTTCCCATCAGTCACCTGGAGAGGAAATTGGTTGGCTCTATCAACTTTTGTGATAGTTGGACAGTTGAACTAAAATAACGTAATACATGGTTGGAAGGGGAAAAAATAGCAGCACGATGCAACCAGACTAATAGAAATGATCGTGGAACATCACACCACGTGCGAGCCACCTGACAGTGCAGTGAAATGACTAGAATTTGGTTACCGTGTTTGTTAGAAATAGAGCCCCTGTGCTCATGCTTGTCTAATTATGGCATCAAGTAGTTAGAAGCCAGAGGGCATAGATTAAGACATCTCAAGCCCTAAAGAGATCGAGAGCATTGTAAAAGCCTATAAATGGCTAAAAATTAGAAGAAACAAAGGTTCAACTTTTGGAGATTGTGGATACTCTATTCCTCTCAGCGTCTCATCTTCATTCCAGTAATACAAGCTTCTTTTGCTGTTGCGTGTTCAATTGCCATCTTCTCCTCTGTTCTAAAGTTGCACATGAATAGGTCATTCATGTTTTCTTCTGTGTCTAATGCCAGATAACTGTCACCTTATCTTTGTGTTGATAAATTAGATCTGCAAGCTTCATTTACTTTCTGTAGCTAGCCATTCATATGTTTTTATGTATGCATCTGCTGGTACAGTTAGTATTTTCCATCTATCCATTGAATCTATAAGCTATTGAGCATTAGTGGTATAAAGCCTTGTCAAGATGAGGGTGTTCATGCATGTCTGGAGTGAAAATAGAGTTGAAACAGTCATCTAACTTGATCCAAACCTTAATCCATTCTAATAGTTCAGAGAACAATATTGAAGATTTATATGTTACCAGGCATCTACGAGCTACAACCTAGGAGAGTTTCCTGGAGTGATAACATAATTGGCGCCGTTGCCGAGGAGAGGAGACTGAAGCTCAGCTTACCTGGGGGACGACATAGATCCAACTTTGATGATAGACAAATTCTGGACACTATTTGGGTTGTAATCATCTATCTGGCGACTCTACTGAAGGACAAACCTCTTGGCGACTCCACTCCATAGTGCTGGTTCAGTTTGTGAGGCATACTCGGAGAAATCCTCAGAAGCCACAAGCTGACCCAGTACCTGACCCTAAAATAGTCATCAAAGAAAGAAAGACGTTGCATAAAGGAGCATTAGGTTCAGGTATTTCTAAACAATATTTTATATCTCTTCAAGAAAATCCTGTAATAGAACAAATACATGTTGAGAGTATAGCATCTAATACTAGCAGTGAAGAAAAAATCTTAGAGAGTCATAGAGCTCCTTATTCTTTAGGTTCTTCTTTTGTTGTAAGCCCAAAGGAAACCTCTCCTCCCATCCATCATACGGCTTTAATCCTATCAGTCACTCCTCAACCCTATGTCATTCAGACTTCCAGTACCCTTGTAGCCACCACAGCTATGGCAGGACCACAAGCACCTACCAAAATGGAAACAATCATAGTGGCTAGGTATGGACCTTTAGTACTACCCACTCCTATGAATGCCATGCCTACTAGAGAATATCAGAAGTATAGGCCTAAGTTCACTGGGACTGAAGGTGTTTCAGTTGAGGAACATCATGAATCATTATATAGCTCTGCTAATAACCTGGACATTAGTGAAGATGATGTATGGATGAGAGTATTTTTCCAAAGTTTAGATGGAGAGGCTAGAAAATGGTTCAGAGAACTGACCCCAAAGTCTATAGAAGATATTGAGGCTTTAGATGATGCAATCCTAAAGAATTGGGGAGATAAGAAGGATCTAATCTACTACTACACTGAGTTTGGGAACTTAAAGAGGGAAAATGGTGAGCTGTTGTTTGATTTGAATAAGAGGTTTAACCGCATGTACAACAAGATACCAGCTGAAGTAAAACCCACCACTACCTCTGCTAAACTCACCTATGCCAGTGCCTTTGATTCTGAATTTTGTCTACTATTGAGGGAGAGGCGGTGTGCTACCTTGGCTGATATGTAGGACGCAGTCTTGGAAGTAGAATCAAACATCATGGCTGTAGAGAAGCTCAAGGGGAATGTTGATCGAAGGAGACAGAGGGGTGAATCTTCATCATCTTCAGATCCCAGGATAGATAAAATGACCACGATGATAGAGTCATTAGCCTCTGAAATCTCCAAATTAAAGGTTGAGTAGCACCCTGGGAAAGGAAGAGTTCCTAATACCTTTGCTCCTAGAAATCCAAATCCATATAGAAGAGCTAATGAGTAGTTGCAGATTCTGCAAAGAAACAAAGATGCCAATGAAGACCAAAAGGTGAAGACCCCTTTTCAAAATGTAGTCATGGAAGAAGAGAAGTTTGAAGAAGATGACGAGATCCATTATATGGAAGACAAAGGCAGTGCCTCCTTTTTGACCTTAGCTGCCTATGAAAAGTCATTATTCAATGACTAGATCAACCAAGAGTGGGATGGTGGAGTTGTTCTGCAAACTGGTGATCAACACAGATATGATCTGAGGTCAAAGATGAATAATGTCAAGGAAACTCCTATTCACAAAGTTGCTATCCCTGCAATACAACAAGCCAATAAGCATAAACGACTGGTAGTTGATCCCATCATCCTTAAAGCTCTAGCTCACGAGGTAAGAGGCCTTGACAAGTCTCCTTCTCCTTTCAGTTTTCAATCAGAAATTCAGAATCTAAGAATACCTATACCTCTGATTGAACTAGTGAAGAACGAGTCCTTCAAAAGATCTATCCTCGAGGCCCTTGAGCCTAAAGCCATCCAAGCCTCCACTGACTATGTAAATCTACAAGATGAAAAACCAGCTGTTGTTCTCAGCCCAATGATTGAAAATTATGATGACAACTCCCCATCATTCTATGTCTCTTTGATTATTCATGACAAAATCATTCACAACTGCCTTCTGGACACAGGAGCCAGACATAATCTAATGCCCAAGGCCATTATGGATTAGTTGGGTCTCGACATTACCAAGCCTTATCATGACCTGTTTTCTTTGACTCTAGAAAAGTGAAATGTTTGGGATTAATCAAAGACCTAGCCATCACCTTGTCTCACCTGCACATGAAGAGCATGATGATGGATATTGTGGCAGCAGATGTACCCCCCAAGTTTGGCATGTTGCTTTCCAAAGGTTGGATCAAGAGATTAGGTGGAACATTGCAAAATGATCTGTCCTATGCTACTGTCCCAGTTTTTGGAGGTGAGAGCAGGAGATTACACAAAGAAGCTCAGTTGGCTTATATCATCAACGATGAAAAGAATCCCACTAATCATCCCATATATGCTATTAACCCTAATTTTGGATCCTGCATTCTTTAGATTGAAGAATCCCAGTTGGCCTCCATGCAGCTTAGGAAACCGGTTTTCCAGATCACAGAGGAAGAAGGCCCACAGATTTGGGACATGTTTTTTGATGGAGCTTTCTCTAAGGAAGCTGCAGGGGAAGGTGTAGTCCTTGTGTCCCCCACACAAGAATGAATTCATTTATCTTTCAAGTTAACTTTTCAGGTCACAAATAACATAGCAGAGTATGAAGCCTTGATATTGGGTTTAAACGCTGCTAAAGAAATGGGCATCAAAGGTCTGAAGGTGTTTGGAGATGCAAAGCTTATCATTCAGTAGGTGAACAAAACTTTCCAAGCAAAGCATCTAAGGCTGAAAGCATACAAAGATGAGGTATGGAAGCTCAAGGGTTCTTTTAATAGTTTCAACATTTCTTACATCCCTAGAATGAAGAACCAACTTGCTGATTCCCTTGCTATGTCTACCAGCACGTTTATCCCTCCTTTGCCTCCTAAATTGACTAATGAAGTTTAAGTGAAATATCAACCATCTCTACCCGACAATGTCAAATATTGGAAAGTTTTTGAAGATGATGATGAAATTAATAGGTTTTTACAAGTCATTGATGAATTTTCTGAAATGCACATTGACCAAGAAAACGAAACCATTGAAGAATGCAACCAGTGCAAGCTAAAGAACGAGATTGGTCAGGATAACATTGTCTAGCTACCTAGTAACTACATACCCAAAGGATTGGTGCCCCTAGAGAAGCTATTTGATCATAATGATGTACCTTATAAGCCTGCCAAAAAAGAAAATGAGTCTGCAGTTCATAGACATAATGTAGGGAGTCCAAACCATCCAAAATACATAAATCTGTCCACCCACTTGTCTTTTGCCCAAAGTTTTGAGTATTGCACCCTGATGAAACAATTTGCTGATATTTTTGCCTGGGATTACAGTGATCTTAAGACCTATGACACAAACATCATTCAACATAAGATTCCACTGGAGAAGAACACCATCCCTTTTAAGCAAAAGTTAAGACCTATCAACCCTCTCTTACTGCCTTTGATTGAAAAGGAAATTAAGAAACTGTTGGATGCCAAGATCATAGTTCCCCTAAGGTATTTAAAATGGATATCTAACCTTGTGGTAGTCAGAAATAAGAATGGAGAAATTAGGCTTTGTGTTGACTTCAAGAATCAGAACAAATGCTCTAGAAAAGACAACTACCCCTTGCCTAAGATGGAACACTTGACGCAAAAAGTTTCAGGGGCTAGGGTCATGTCTTTCTTAGATGGATTTTCAGGTTACAATCAAATTGTTGTACATATAGAAGATCAATAAAAGACCGCCTTCACTACTCCTTGGGGCACTTTCATGTACTCTAAGATTCCTTTTGGACTGATGAATGCTGGGGCTACTTTTCAGAGGGCCATGGACATAGCCTTTGTAGGAGAGAAGGACAAGTTTTCCCTTATTTACCTTGATGACATAACCGTCTTTTCCAACAGTCACAAGGACCATTTGTAGCATTTGAAGAAGGTGTTTCTAAAGTGCAGACAGTTTGTGATCTTTATGAATCCAAATAAGTCACAATTCGCTCTAGAAGAAGGCAAACTTCTGGGACATATGGTTTCTGCTGAAGGTGTGAAGATTGATCCAGCAAGAGTTCAAGAAATTTAGACATTGTCCATCCCAAGTTCAAAAAGGGACATTCAATCTTTCCTGGGTAAGATTAACTTTGTCAGGAGGTTCATTTCAAACTTTGCAGAACTAGTGAAGCACATCACCTCCATGTTGAAGAAAGGATCATAAATAAAATGGACAGATGCTGTAAGAAGCTCTTTTGAAGCCATCAAACAAGCTATCATGGAAGCTCCCGCTCTAATTAGTCCAGATTACACCAATGAGTTTTATATCTTCTCTTTTGCCTCTTTTGATACACTTTCAGTAGTTCTATTGCAGAAAAATGATGAAGGTGTAGAGCACCCTGTGGCCTTTTTCAGCAAAACTCTGAGGGATGCTGAACTAAGGTATGACCTTATTGAAAAACAAGATTATGCTCTCATAAAATCTTTAAAGGCATTCAGGATTTATATTCTGCATTCCAAAGTGGTTGCATATGTACCTTCAGCATCAGTAAAATATGTCCTGACTCAGCCAGATATTGATGGAAAGAGAGCTAAATGGATTGCAAAATTCATAGCGTTCATCATAGAGGTGAAGCCCACCAAGCTGGTCAAAGGCCAGGGCTTGTCTAAGCTCATGGTTGAGGAAAATTGCAGTTTGCTAGACATAAATTGCATGGGTGCAAATTCAGGTTGTGAGCAGACAGAGGAAGCAACAGAAGAGTAAGAGCAGAATCAATCTTTGGCTGAAAATCTAGCCACCTGTAAATGGTATTCCAGTATAGTTCATTTTTTACAGAAGCTAGAAGTCCCTCCAGGGCTTAGCTCAAGTCAAGCCCGGGCCATTAAGCTTAGATCAGCCGAATTCTGCATTACTAAAAACCTGCTTTATTAGAGAGACCCATCGGGGATCCTCTTGAGATGTCTACACAAAGGACAATCTGTGGAAGTCATGTACCAGCTCCATTCTAGCATTTGTGGAGGGCATCATTATTGGAAAACCACAGCCCACAAGATCCTAAAAGTTGGGTATTATTGGCCTAATCTATTCTCTGATGTGTTTTCTTTTGTGAGGTCTAGTGACAAATGTCAGAGGTTTGCAGGAAGACAACAACTAAAATCTCTACCCTTGAAGCCAGTACACACCAATGGTCCCTTCCAGTAGTGGGGCTTGGACTTCATAGGTGAGATTAATCCACATTCCAGTGGCCAGCAAAAATAGATCTTGGTAGCCACTGATTATTTCACCAAATGGATTGAGGCTATACCCACTAAGAATGCTAATCATCAGGCTTTTCATAAAGTTCCTGAATGAGAATATTTTCACTAGATTTGGTTGCTCAACCAAACTAGTCACTGATAATGCAACAGCTTTCAGGGCCAATGAATTGGTAGACATGTGTGAATCCATGGGCATTCAGTTGGTGTATTCTACCTCATATTATCCTCAAGGCAATGGCCTTGCAGAATCATCTAACAAGAGTCTTGTAAGGATAATCAAAAAACTGTTGGAGGACAACAAAAAGAGTTGGGATTCCAAGTTGAAGTTTGCACTGTGGCTTGATAGGGTTACCAACAAGAAGTCCATAGGAAATTCTCCATTTAAGCTGGTTTATGGCACTGATGCTATTTTTCCTATCTAGCTGATTCTCCCTGTGGCCAAATTCTTGCAAGAAGAGCAGGATGAAGAGAATGACATGGCAAGGAGGATGAGTAACTTGGTTGAATTACAGTAGATCAGAGAAAAACTGGTTGAGAAATCAAGAGTTCATCAGAAGAAGATCAAAGAAATATTTGATAGAAAGGCAAAGGTGGACAATTTTCAGGTTGGTGACTGGGTTCTCAAATGGGATGCATTCAAGGAAAATAAGGGCAACCATGGTAAATTTGATGCCTTATGGACAGGATCGTTTGTCATTTCTCAAGATCAGATGAACAATACTTTCATTCTACACAATTTGGAGGGGGAAGGTGCCTTTGATGGCCTAGTCAATGGGTGGTTTTTGAAACTTTACCTCGTATGAGGCTTTAAGGCTTTAATATTGTAATAGGTTTTTTTTTTTTTCAGTTTTTGTTTTTATGCAAATAAACTCCATGCCCAATGAAACACTAGGAGATAAGTTTGTTTTGGTCATTACTGGAAAGGCAGTGTTTTGTAGTTATTGAAACCTCACAGGGAGGCTTTCATCCCCAGAAGGAGCTAGTGTTAGCCCTGAGGTGCAACACTGCTATTTTGAAGGCTAAAGGAAGGAAATGGTCTATTTTGCTATCCATAACCCCACTTTCCTCACTTTTTCACTCCCATTCACGTCCATTCATGTCCTAACCCTCACATCATAACGAAACCCACTTTTTCCTTGGCCCTACGTGAATCAACCCATTTTTTCCCCGAAAACCTTACCTTTTCACCCATACGCGCCTTTTGCACATTTCTCGAGGACATCCCATACCTCCGTGTCCCCCCACCGTTGATCTCCCCACCGATTCGATGGCCCACACTTCACCCGACCAATGTTACATGCCCGATCAATCTTCATCGTTAGATCACTCCCACTAGATCTAATGGCTACCACGCATATCGCTCGGGCAGCAAGCGAGAGGGATACCCGCCCAATAAAGGTGGTTTCCTCTCTCTCCTTCGTTGTTACGTGGTGCCCGATGAATGGAATTAGGTGGGCTCCGACCTTTATGCTTACCACTTGATTGATCGCTCGATAGAAACCATTTCCTCTCAAATGAAACCACTCCCGGGCGTTATCCTTCAAACACTTCTACCGCTCGATAGCCATTCGATCTGCCCATCCAAGATCTGATGGCTTGGACTCATTCCGCTCCCACCACAACTCAAAGCCTCCGACAATTGATCTCCACTGTTGATCTAGCCCATCCAATGGCCCATATGCCCCCGTACCCCGCTTCCCATTAGTCACCCGCGGAGGAAAGTGGTTACTGTGCGAGCCACCTGACAGTGCGACGAAATGACCAGAATTTGGTTACTGTGTTTGTTAGAAACAGAGCCCCTGTGCTCATGCTTGTCTAATTATGGCATCAAGTAGTTAGAAGCCAAAGGGGATAGATTAATACATCTTGATCCCTAGAGAGTGCGAGAGCATTGTAAAAGCCTATAAATGGCTGAAAGTTAGAAGAAACAAGGGTTCAACTTTTGGAGACTGTGGATACTCTGTTCCTCTCAGCGTCTCATCTTCATTCCAGTAATGCAAGCTTCTTTTGCTGTTGCATGTTCAATTTCCATCTTCCCTTCTGTTCTAAGCTTGCACATGAATAGGTCATTCATGTTTTCTTCCGTGTCTAATTCCAGATAATTGTCATCTTATCTCTGTGTTGATAAATTAGATTTGCAAGCTTCATTTACTTTTTGTAGCTAGCCATTCATATGTTTTTATGTATGCATCTGCTGGTACAATCAGTATTCTCCATCTATCCATTGAATCTATAAACTATTGAGCATTAGTGGTCTAAAGTCTTGTCAAGCTGAGGGCGTTCATGCATGTTTGGAGTGAAAACAAAGTTGAAACGGTCATCTGACTTGATCCAAACCTTAATCCATTCCAATAGTTTATAAAACAATATTGAAGATTTATATGTTACCAGGCATCTCCGAGCTACAACCTAGGAGAGTTTCCTGGAGTGATAGCAACTTCCATTGA
This sequence comes from Pinus taeda, assembly GCA_000404065.3. NCBI lineage: Eukaryota > Viridiplantae > Streptophyta > Pinopsida > Pinales > Pinaceae > Pinus > Pinus taeda. Next base: position 10,018 of record APFE031756945.1, on the reverse strand, counting down.
AGGAAGTGCATTTGAAGATCCAGAAAAGTACAAGCAACTTGTTGCAAGTTTGAATTTTCTGATTATTACTTGTCCTGACATAGATTTTGCTGTAGGGATACTTTCTAGGTTCATGCATTAGCCTTGTGAAGGTCATTGGACTACAACAAAATGAGTGCTCTAGCATTTGAAATGCACTCAAACATGTAACATCAAATATTCCAAAGTTGCATATTTCCATCTCATTGGCTATTTAGATTATGATTTTGATGGAGGTAAGGAGAATGAGATCTCTACTTTTGGTTATTTGATAAATCTTGGATCAACGTCTATCAGTTAGGGATCACACAAGCCCGTTCCTATTGATTCTACCACCAAAGCCAAATATGTTGCAGAAAATCAAGCTACAAAAGAAATCATTTGGATTTTCAAAATACTTGAAAATTTGCAGGAGAAACAAAAGGCTTCAACTCCTCTATTTGTTGACAATTCTTCTGCAATTTAGTTGGCCAAGAATCCCATGTTTCATGATTGAAGAAAACATATTAACACCAAGTATCACTTGATTCGACATTATGTAGAGGCCAAAGTTATTCATCTGACACATTGTTCCACTTCAGAGCAAATTGCATACATATTTACCAAAGCACTGGGGCATGAAAAGTTTGAAAAGTATAAAATGTTACTTGGCATGTCAGATGTCCCTTTGGATTAAGGGGGGAATGTTAACTAATCCTTCTAGATTATTATAGTACATTATTAGAGAAATTAGTTTTTATTTTTCAGTTAATACATTTTCTAGACATAACTATCTAGTACTGATATATTGGATATAAAAAACTTGTATTTCTCATCAATAATACAAGCTTTCCCATCATGGAGTTTATTCCGCCCTGTGTATAGTATTGAAATCCTCTGCAAAAAGTTTGGTTTTTTTGCTTTTATAGGAGTTTAATATGGGGAGATGTTGTAGTCACACGATAGATAAATAATAATAATAATAAATCATAATTCTGAATCAATTAAAAAAATAATGAAAGATAAAAAATAATAAAAATAATAAATCGATTCAATTCAATTTGTTATATTGCAAATTTGTTTTTACTAATAAAATTACAAACAAATTTTTTCAAAAAAAATCATAATATACAAATCACATTAAAATACATTTAAATAATAATGATTCATATTGATAACCATAATATTTCAAAACATATAATTAATAAGCCTAGATCTATCTAACTTCGAATCTATCATGCGCCGAGAGGGATCAAATCCCATGAGATGCAAACATTTCCTTAAATTATTAACCCAAAGTTATTAAATAATAAAATAATAATAATTTAATGAGTTTTTTACATGGCATGATATCAAGATATGGTTTTTCTTTTTTAAATTATTTATACATATTTAAATTAATATAAATATTGAATTTTTTTTTATTTTTTATTTTATTTATATTGGAGAGTGGCATACTTATACACCCTCAAACGGGTTTAGAATGTGCCTCTCAGCCAAAAAACTATAAAAAACTTAATAATTTTAATTAATTAACAACATTAAAAATTAAAATTAAATATAATAGAGATTTGCATATAAATAAAAATAATTATAATTAAAATCCATTTCACCATAAAAAGTTAAAATATTGATCCACCTTCATAATCATTATATTTCAAAATTTCCATATTTAATTGATAATAAAACATATAAAAGTTTAATATCATTATATTGAGAACTTCATATTAAATTAATAATTTAGTTTTTTTTTTTTTTTTTTTTTTTTTTTTTTTTTATATATAATAATAATATATATAGGGTTTCTACCCTCTGAATATTGTTTTGAGCTCTTGAACTTGACAATCTTGATCTCCAATTCGTTCTCGACTGCCATTCGCCAGCGTGCGTTTGTTCGATGAGTGATTCACGGGGGGGGTGGAGGGCGGGTGGGTGGGGCACCCCCTCCTACAACAAATATACAACTAGGGAAACTAGTGCCAAAGGAGCTGTATCCGAAGGTAAGAACCAAGAGGGAAGTAACAATGGAATCCATGTGATGGGGGCTCAATGGAAGACACAGATTAGGGGTCAATGCAAGCCAAGAGTAGTCAAGAAATTAAGATTTTCAATCCCAAATAACAAATTGGAGAAATACTGTAAATATATGAAAGACCATGCATTGATCTACAAATCTATAGGAATCTAGCCATCAAAGAAGGATCTTTTTAAATAGATTAAACTAAAATGGCAGCCAAAAGGTCATATAGACTTGAAGTTGGGAGCCAAAGGTTTTTTTTATGGTGTTTTTCGCTAATATTGAAGATAAAGAGAGGGGTTTTGAAAATGAGCCATATTTTTTCTACAATGTGGGTTTATTTATGCATTTATGGGAAGAATGATACAACTTGGACAAGGAAAAGCTTTTGGAAACTCCAGTATGGGTTTGTTTGTTCACCCTCCTAGTGTATTTTTGGGATTCAGAGATCTTGGAGGGGATCGGAAATTCTATAGGAAGTTTTGTTAAAGTGGCTGATTCCATGAGAAGAGAACGCTATACCTCGTATGCAAGGATATGCGCCTAAATGAATATTACTGAACCTTTTCCGGAATACAATGAGCTTAAATATCAAAATGAATTCTGACAAAAACCACTAAATTATGAGCATATACCTTTCAGATGCTGAAAATGTCATGAATATGGACATTTTCTCTGAGAATGTCCTCAAAACAAGATGGGTCCAACAGTTTAGGAAGTTCCCCAAGAAAACCCTAAGACCCCAGATGAGAATGAAGGGTTTCAAGTGGTTTCTAATAAAAAGAGGAGCCAAAAACCAACTAAGGTTGGAAATATTAAAACAAAGAAGAAGAACCAAGGAAATAATAATAGATATGAGGTATTGATAGAGGAGAAGAAACAACCGGAAGAACCAGACCAATCAGAAAATAAAGAAGGTGGGAAGGAAAGACCTAAAGGAAACACTAAGTCAAAATGAAAAGATCATGGAGAGACGACAAATAAGGAGGAAGATGATAACAGTAAGAACCAAGAGATCATGGAAATCAATGGAGTAGGAGAGGATTTGAGCATAGAAGAAATAGTCCTTAAGCCACTGTTGAATGAATGGAAACATTTGGATGAATGCTTCATACCAAAAGAGAAAAAGCAACTATATAGAGAGACGTTTTAGAAATACTAGGCAAAGTGAAGCCAAGAAGAAATCAAGAGAATTAGGGCTCTCAGGCCCCTACAGAATCTACCCATATTACACAAGGGAAAGGGAGAAAGAATCAAGGAAGAGAGAATCTTCGAGAATCAATCCAAATGGTGGGAGATCTATTAGTGAATTTAGGAAGGATGCTACCACTTTTAGTGTTTTTCCACCAAATTCAAAAGTATTCCCAATGACAATAGTATCCTAGAATGTGAGAGGCCTCAATAGTCAAGGCAAACAAAGATACCTTAAGGAAAGGATCAAGCAAGAAAAACCAAGATTTTTTCTACTTCAAGAAACAAAGGTAGCATAAGACAGATTGAAGAATATTATTAAGGATTTCAATCCGCATTACGAGGTTATGGCCTTGGATGCTCGAGGAAGTGTGGGAGGAATGAAAATCATATGGAATCCTATGGAGATAATCTTCAAAGATTGATTTAGTCTCCCCAAAATTCTCTCTAGAAGTTTTAGACATATTGGCGCCCAGAATTGGGCCCTCATTTTGTAGAAAATCCTATAGATTCACAAGCTCATGCAATTTACTAAAGCACAGGACAAGAATATACGTGTACTTTCAACCAACAGAAGCTAATAGATCGATGAAAATAATAAGAAAAAGAAGAATATAAATCAATGGCACATAACACAAGATGTACCTAGGGAAAGGCACTGCTCAAAACCCTACTATCTCTATTTCATATATTAGAAATATGAGTAAATATACAAAGCTTGTTCTCACTAGAAAAATTCCACACAAGTATGCTTAACTCTCTTAGCTCACAAGCTAGCTCTTGTCCAACATTTAGCTTTTGTAGCTCTCCAAGCCCCTATTTCCTTGCGCAATTCCTATGGCTGAATATCCATATTAATGGGAGTCCAGTGCATCCAAAACTGCGCAATCCAAACTAGGTTCAGTTCCTAATTGCATGCATGATCTATACAACTCAGTAAATGATACAAATGATAGTAAACTGTCCCTGCACTCTAGTCTCAACTGGGTCTTTCTTTGAACTGACATGCATGAGTTTCTCATGAGGAAATCATTAGTTAACTGGAGTAGCACTAGTGGATTCATTAGTGCACCAACTGACTGTTAGTCCTATATTAGTTCCAAAAACAATTTAGAACTAATTTAATTGAACTTAACTCAGTAACTGAGTGATCTAATTTCCAACTCAATTTAAACTCATACTGGACCCCTAAAACTTAGGGAGAACATATAAATGACTACAGAAAGAATTCCAACTCGAAATTCCTAATCTAATTAAGTTAATTAAACTTAATTAACTATTTACAAGTTGCTATGAGAATAGAATGCGGTTTTAATTCTCAGTTTAATTCAAGGACAAATTAAACTAGAATTTCTTGTTGACATTTCTCAACATTCCCTCTCAACAAGAAAGGGATTATCAACTACCCCTATCCTATCTGTGTGAAACTCGAATTTACATCTTGACAATGCCTTTGTCAAAATGTCAACATCTTGCTCCTTCGTGGGAATGTACTCTAACAACATAATCTGCCTCAATACACAATCTATGAGATGATGATATCATATATTAATATGCTTGGACTGATAATGAAAAAATGGATTTTCAGAGAGTTTGATATAACTATGATTATCGCAGTAAATCACTGTTGGATCCATCTACTGACCAAACAAACCAACCAGGATCTTCCTCATCCAGATGGCCTCACATGCTACCTGAATCACATCCATGTACTCTGCCTCTGCCGAACTAAGTGCAACCGATCTCTGTTTCCTGCTGTACGAAGAAACTGCCGCTGACCCAATACTGAAGATCCCTCTTTATGTGCTCTTCCTGTCGGATGGACTCCCTGCCCAAATTGCATCAGTGAAGCCTTGAAGCTTCACTCCCTCTGTCCATCTGTACCATAATCCATACTGATAAGTGCCCCTGAGGTATCTTAATAGATGCTTTGCTTCCTTCCAATACAACTTGGTAGGCCTAACCATCACTTGACTAAGCTGGTTAATTACATAGCACATATCCCGTCATATGTTCACCAAGTACATGAGTGAACCCACAAGCTTCCTGTAAACAATAGCTTCCACTACTTCCCCTAAAGTATCATCCTCCTTCCTCCAGTTACCTGCTAGAGGAGTCTCCATGGGTTTGCTGCTCTCCATGTGGAATCTCCTGAGTATCTTATTGGCATACTTTCCCTAAGACACAAACAACTCCCCATCTCCTTGCCATACCTCCATGCCAAGAAAGTAATGCATGAGCCCCATGTCCTTGATCTCAAAATCTCCTGCAAGGTCCTCCCTGCAAGGTTTGATCAGCTGATCATCACCTGTTAATATGAGATCATAAACATAAAGTACAATGATCAACAACTTACCTTCTAGCACTATGTGGTACAATTTCACATCCGCTTCACTCTTCGTGAAGCCCAACCCAGTGAAGTAGCTATCTATCCTAGTGTAACAAGCATGGGGTGCTTTCTTCAGCCCATGCAACACTGTCTTGTGCCACCACACATGCCACTCATGGTCAAAAGTTTTAAAACCTTTAGGATGCTCTATGTACACCTCTTCTTCAATCATGCCATTAAGGAAGGCTGTCTTCACATCCATCTGATGTATATTCCAACCCATATGTGCTTATAGTTCCAATATAGATATGATTGATGAGTACCTTGCAATAGGAGCAAAGGTCTTATCATAGTCAACCCCCTCTACCTATGAAAAGCCACATGCCACAAATCTAGCCTTATGCTTCTCCACACTACCATCTGCAACTTTCTTTACCTTGTACATCCAACGGGAGCTCACCACTGACTTGTCCTCTAGTCTCGGGACCACATCCCAAACACTATTATGAACTATGGAGTCGTACTCCTCCACCATGGCATCAACCCAAACCGGCTGCTGCACTTCTTCCTTAAAGGAATATGGCTCTGTCACAACAAATTTGCCCATAAGAGCCATGTATCAAGTGTACTGCTGGGCCACCAAATTAACATTCACTTTCACTCTATTTTTCACCTTTATCCTCATTTTGTCACATCATTCCATCACATTATCATTACATAAACCTACATTATCATTACTACATGAGTTCACATTTACATTTTCCAAAGTTATTATTTCATGTATTTAGAGTGAATTTATGATTAAAAGTGATCCGAATTGGATCCATGGAAAATAATCAAAGCACCATGACAGTATCAGATTGGGATAAAAATTCAAATTCAAGAGCACAGAGTGATCAGAAAAACATCTGAACAGTGGCATTTGGCAGCCAGCGTGGAATGGTGAGGACATCGGTCAAAGTGCGCTGACCGAGGCCCATGGAGACTGTGCAGGAGGCAAAACTAGCACATGGGAAGCTCAAATCGGGAAAAGGAGACAGTTTCTGATGCGTGATTAGCGAAATGATCGAAATGGAAAGGCCCTGAGTGCTCGGTCACATGGAAACCGAGAAAACCATGGGAAAAAGCACAAAAAGCTAAAGGCGGGACTTGCGCTCCAAAAGCTGGCGGTATTTATCGGGGGCACCCTTGGGCGGTAATCAGATTTGGCTAAAATCTAGCAATTCCATTCAGTGCCCGACACATGGCAAGCAGAGGAGATAGAAAACTGCCACTCATCGCATGCTAACAGTTGAGAAAGTCAACCGTGCGAAATGAGCGAATGGCATTGGATCTGGAGGCTCCAGATCTAACGGCTGAGAATGCGTCGATGAAAGAATGGGATTTGACAGGGGAATAAGACGAGATCTATAAGGATTTGTGGTCCGATTTGACCGCCGAGGTGGCGGATGAATCATTCCATGATGAAACCAAAGAATCGTACCAACGAGGAAGAGCTGGCGTAGTTCGCAAGAGGACAAGTGGCCACTCCATGTGAGCCGTTGATGATGACGCCAAGACAAGGAACTCCAAGCGAGCAGTAGTAGGCGACTCGATGGAGGAAGAAGAGGAATTGAACAGTCATGAGATCGACTGGCTTTAAAGCCATGAACAAAGAACAAAAAACACACTGAGAGAGGATGCTGAGAGGAAGAATCAGAGCGAAGAAGACAACGATAGAGAAAAGAAGAGACAGTGAAGCAAAAAGAAGAAAGACAGAGGGCCGAGTTGACCACAAGCAGCATCGAGCACTAGAGAGCTTGAGAGGTTCAAGCCATCCCCAAGAGGATCTGTCAGGACTGAGCACCACTTTGGGCTCCTTCCATTAAAGACCAGAAAGGTCAAGAGCTAGTAAGGAAAAGAGTCTGTGCACTCTAGTGGCTTGGGGAATCCAAGAACCACCCTGCCAAGCAAATTCTGTTCCAGGAGACTCATATTGAGCTCCTTCATTGTAATTCTATGCTTTAAGACAAAATAAAAGAAGGCCACCACTGAAAGCTGGACCAGAGATGTAGCCTTGGAGGATAGGGTGAACTCCTTATTAATTGTTGTGTTCTTGTATTTGCTTACTGTATTTCTCTACTGTTTTCCATTTTCTAGTGTCTGTGTATTTTGTAATCTGATCGATCCATTGCCTAAAATAGCATAGACACGCACCAGCACATGAGTCTGTAATATCTTCATTCAATAATTCTTTAACTGAGATCACTCAAAGGGTGATTTTCAGATCAAGTGGTATCAGAGCTTTAGGATGTTAAGGTTAGACAAGCTTGTGTTGGTTTAACTATGAATGCTCACTAGATCAAAGCTCAAATTAGGAGAAGTAGAGTTGGTCGAAACTAATCCTGAGATTGGGAGAGTCTATCCTTGGAAGACAATGTCAGAGGAAGGTCCTATGGGTCCATACCCTCAGTTCATAGAAAGTTTCCTAGCCATAAAGTCCATGGTAGAAGAAATGTATAAAGACTTTAGAAAACACAAGGATGAAGATTCATCAGGCTCTAAACAAGACAAAGGAGAAGATGAATCACATTTCCATGACCACTCAAAAGGAAAAGGGAAAGAGAAAAGCTTTCTCACACCTCCTAATAGCCCTATACATAATAGGAAAGCATCTTTGATCAAGTTAGATGTTAAATTTGATTTGCCTATATATGATGGAGAGCTAAATGCAGAAAAGTTGGACAATTGTATTAGACAAATTGATGTTTATTGCAGAGTACAGAACATCGACTCAGACAAGAGAAAGATTTAGCTGGCAAGCCTACACCTAGGAGGCATTGCCTTGGTTTGGTGGGAAGGCATAACCCAAGCTGACCTGAAAAGACATGGTAAGACTATCTTTGTCTGGAGTGAATTTGTTTCTGCAATCAAAAAGTAGTTCTATCCATTGGCCTACATGCAACAAGCCATGATGAGTTGGAAAACTCTTCGGCAGTTGAAAGGGCAAAGTGTGCAAGGGCACACTCAAGAATTTAGAAAGAGAGCATTGATTCTAGGAATCTCGTTAGACTCACCAGAGAATCTGTTGAAGTACATTGGTGGTCTACATAGCTACATGAGTCATACCATCCTCATGTTTAATCCCACTAGTATAGATGAGGTATCTATACAAGCTACTCATTTAGAAGTTAGAGGAAAGAATGGAAATCCAGAAGTTGGGGGACCATCCCAACCCACTGCAAGTAAGAGCAAGGAGAAAAGAAAGCAGAAGTGGAAAGCAAGGAAGGCTAACACTACACAAAAAATCAAGGATTCATGCACTCATTGTAAAAAGGATGGGCATGATGATGAGCATTGTTGGATTCTACATCCAGAGTTGAGACCTAAGAAATTCGAGGGCAAGAAGAAGAAGACTGCTACAACTATTTAGAAAGATTTGGGGTCAGACTCGGGAGATGAAACAACCATTGCAGCGACAGGTATAAAAGGTAAGAATTATGAAGCATCTACTAGTAATTATGCACAATATATTACCGATGAAGAAAATGAGAGAAAAAGACGCGAGCTTTTCCATATTCAAGTTATTTCCAAACATCAAAAGATTGATACTTTGTTTGATAGTGGCTCACAAGTAAATTTAATTTCTGAAGCAATTGTAAAGAAATTGGGATTGTCAACTACACCTCACAAGAAACCATACCCATTAGGATGGTTGAATAATAAAGAACAACTACAACTGACTAGACAGTTCAAACTCAAGTTTTCTTTTGGGTCAGCATTTGTAGACGAGGTTGAGTTAGACATAATTCCTTTGGATATATGTGGAATTGTTTTAGGAATTCCTTATTTGTATGATAGAAAACCTATTTTCTATAGAGCTGAGAACAAGTATCTACTTGTTAAAGATGGAATCAAATACTTTGTAAGAGATCATAAGCTCAAGAATAATTATACTCTCATAAACTCAGGGCAGATGAAAAGAATGATAAATTCATGGAAACAATTCTTATTGATGGTTGTAAAGGAAAAGAAACCTGAAAAAACCAATGTATTTGAGGGCTGTAATGCTAAACAACAAGCTGATTAAGAAAAGGTTGTTTTAGAGTGTGGTATCTTGTTTCAAGAACCTAAAAGTCTGCCACCCAAAAAGGAAATAGTACATGATATTATTTTGTAGCAAGATCCTCCTTTGCCTAACATTGGAATGTACAGGTTGTCTGCTTTAGAGAATGCTGAAATCAAGAAGCAGGTGCAGGAGTTGCTCGAGAAGGGGTTCATCAGGCCTAGCACATCACCATGTGGTTCACCAATTATTTTGGTGAGAAAGAAAGATGGCTCGTGGAGAATGTGCATTGATTACTGAGCATTGAATAAGATAACAATAAAAAATCATTATCCCCTTCCTCGCATAGATGATCTTTTAGATCAATTGAAAGAAGCTGTTTATTTCACCAAGCTAGACTTGCACAGTGGATACCATCAGGTCAGAGTGGCAGAACAAG